>VSMD01001539.1:0-115748 GCA_008750895.1 Mirza zaza | reverse complement strand
TGCATGCACCCCTGCAAGCTCTGAGTGAGTGGGAAGGGCTTTAGGTTCCACTGTCAATGCATGCACCCCTGCAAGCTCTGAGTGAGTGGGAAGGGCTTTAGGTTCCACTGTTAATGCATGCACCCCTGCAAGCCCTGAGTGAGTGGGAAGGGCTTTAGGTTCCACTGTCAATGCATGCACCCCTGCAAGCTCTGAGTGAGTGGGAAGGGCTTTAGGTTCCACTGTTATTGCATGCACCCCTGCAAGCCCTGGGTGAGTGGGAAGGGCACTTGTGTTCTGGAGCCTGCAGCTGTAGCAGGGGTTTCCCTATTTAACCGAAACAACGCCCTTATCATTCCTGCAAGCTCAGAATGGAGTTTGTTTCTTCGGCCTTCCCAAAAGTTTTATAAGCCATCTCATAAACTATGTTGACCTCCTCTCTGCAAAATGCCTAGAGTAAAATCTGTTTTCCGTGAGTGGCCCTGATAGATCTCCGCCAATTGACAGCTTGGAAACCAAAGGGTTGGGTTCAATTGGGAATTCAGGGATCATGAGCAAGAAAGCAATAGAAATGCATTGAGGTAATTTAACTGCCATGTGCCTACTTAGGATCCCTTCCTTTGGCATCTGTACAAATACTTCAATAGTAAATCATCAGTTTAAAAAACAAAACAGGGTGCTGATGATGATGGAGCTGGTGGCCCCTGCTATGAGCTCAGGGGGAGGTTCTCTTTTTAAAAAAAAATTGAGAAAGTTCTTTGGTTCCCTGTGCTACACCAGATTCATGAGCCAGCCCAAAGCTAAACTGAGGAGTGAATAAAGGGGATTTCCCTGCTCTCACCCCACACCCCACCTCCCAGCACCACCCACAAGTGCCACAGGACCTGCCGCCCGAACCAGGCCTCCCCCAACATCCTAGTCATTGTCACTCCCCCTCCAGCTGTGCCCCAAGAGTCGCCAGGGCTGGGCAGGAGCCCAAGTCCCGGAGAAGCGGTGGAAGAAGAATACCAGAACTCACGCTCCCGGCAGAAGCCGTTCTGACACGCTTTGGAACACAGGGATAGCTCCCCCGATGCCTCGCAGCTTTTTCCTCCAAATGGCAGTGATTTTCTTCAGGCTGACTTAAGGACTCTTCTTAGTTGGCTAGAAACACAACTCAAACCCGCTCAACCGTGCCAGGGACACTTTGGCTCCTAGAGCTGACAATTCCAGGACAAGTCTAAGTCGGCTGGTCCTGGCACTCGAACAATGTCACCGGGACTCAGTCCCTCTCTCTGCTGTTCAGCTCTGCCCTCCCCCGCTGGCTTCATTCCCAGACAGGCTCACTCCTTGAGACGGTCCCTGGTGCTGTAGGCCACGTTCCACTAGCTTCAGGATCAGAATAAAGAGATTTTTCTCTCCCACATGATTCTAGCAATAGTCCTGGGACTGAAGCTCCTTGGGTCAACCTGGGTCAGGCATTCGATTATTCTGGATAGACCTGCAGCAAGCTCTGCCTGGCCAGGTCTGGACGCTGTACCCTCTCCCCGGTGGGCTGCAAGGCGGGGGGCTGCCCAGCCGTGAGACCCCAGTGGACCAGGAGTGGAGGAGGAGCTTGTCCCCCCAGTGGAAACATAACCAGGGTTGGTATTAGCAGAAGCGGGTACGGATACCAGACAAGCCAAACGACAGAGGAGCCCTGGCCAGCTGGGCGCACCACGCTGCTGCAGAAGGTGGCAGGACACCAGTGCTCTGCGCGGTCAGGCAGAGCCACCAGGGAAAGGCAAGAGCCCCGGGCTGGGCGGCTGCAGGCGGTGGGGTTGGAGCATCTCCCGCTGAGCTCTTCCCGGCTTGTAGTCACAGCCCTTTAAGCAGCTTTAGAGAAACCGCCCCAGCGTTTACAAGACCAAATAACCCGACAGCGTTCAGCTGCTCAAAACCAACACCACAGAGCCCGCTCCACTGTTAACATGGCTTCAGTAAAAGCTGCAGCTGGGCGCCATGTTCCCCCAGCAACGAGAAGAAGAAATTGCCTCGTCCTTCCCATGCGAAGACGGTCTCCCTGACCTGCTGGCACGAGGGCCTCCATTTCGGCTTCTTCTGCCAGGAGAGGGGACGGCTGAGTGCACAGTCCCTCACACCCTGCCATCTATTCCATCCTGCTCACAGAGCGCGAGAACCCAGCGAAGTCTATCGTTGGGATAAGAGAAATTGCTGTAGAAATGCACAGACTGTCTACAGAAAGCCTTTAGCAAATTGTTTTCTCCTGCGAGAAACCACCTGTATTTATCTTAGTGGCAAGCATTTATCTTCCCAAGTAGGACCTCACTTTATTATAAAAGCCATCATTACCAAATAACACCGCCTTTTGTCCACTACAAAGAATTTGTTATTTGAAGCTCAGAAATCATATCGGATTTCTATCAGATACAAGGTGGTGGTGACTGTGATGTGTCATGGTTAGGGTTGGGGTTAAGTGACAGGTTGTGATGAGGGTGTGGTGGTGGTAATGGCTGAGGAGGTAGTGATGGTAGGTGGGAATTGTGGCTATGGCAGCTGGTGTCATGGAAATATGGCGACAGTGGTGGTGGTAAATGGTGGTGATGGTGGTAGTGATGGCTGGTGACAATCATGATGATGGTGGTGGTGATGATTGTGATAGTGGTGATGGTGATGATGGTGATGGTGATGATGGTGGTGATAGTGACAATGGTGATAGTGGTGATGATGATGGTGATGGTGGTGATGGTGGTGACGATGGTGGTGGTGATGGTGATGATGGTGGTGATGGTGATGATGGTGATGGTGGTGATGATGGTGATGGTGGTGATGATGATGATGGTGATGGTTATGATGATGATGGTGATGGTGATGATGATGGTGATGGTGGTGATGATGATGATGGTGATGGTGGTGATGATGATGACGGTGATGATGGTGGTGATGGTGATGATGGTGGTGATGGTGACAATGGCGATGGTGGTGATGATGATGGTGATGGTGGTGATGAGGATGGTGATGGTGATGATGGTGGTGATGATGGTGGTGATGGTTATGATGATGGTGGTGATGATGGTGATGGTGATGATGATGATGATGGTGGTGATGGTGATGATAGTCGTGATGATAAGAGTGACAGGGAAAGAAACAAAGGCCCAAGAACAAGGTACCAGGAGGAATTAGGGGATGCAAGCCCAGCAGCCCAGGGGACAAGTAAGATCAGGGAACTCGATATGGGGAACAGAAGGCCAAATCCAGGTGAAAGGAACACCTCCCAAAGCCAAGGTGGAGAGCAATCAAATCTTGCTCAACTTCCCCTTTCCCAGAGGACAAGATCAAGGTCTAGAAAGGAAAAGCCACTGGTCAGAGGCCGCCAGCCTGTATCAGAGCCCAGGCCCAGAGCCCCATCTCCCAGCCCCTGTTGGGGAGCAGACCACAGAATCCAGGGCAGGGAGGGGCCTCTTCCGGGGAACACGGTGCCAGCACAGCGCCAGCCTCCACCCGTAGGTGCTGAACCCTGACTGTCCACCCACAAAGGGTCCCAGCACAGGGCAGAAGTCTGGAAGAGCAGCAGGCACGGAGCCAGCAGGGCGCCCAGCCCAGCCTCCTTCCAGGGAAGGCTGGGGATCCCCTGGGCCCCAGGAAAGTTACTGGGCAGGAGGCAAGACAGCCTGAGGACGGACGGAGTCTTTCCCACCAGCTGCAGGTCCCACCTCAGTGAGGGACAACAGCAGCTGACTGCCGGCCCCTTCCCAGCTACGAGCTGTCCAGGGAGCAGAAGCAGGACTCCAAGTCAGAAGAGAAGCTGGCGGCCAGACAAAGCCACAGCACTGGCTCCCTGGCCAGGCCTGTGTGGCGACTCCTCCCTGCCCCAGACCTCTCCCCTCCCCATCCCCAGGGCCTCCCCTGGCCACTGGGGAAGGCTGGTACTTCCAGGGGACCCAGCAGTGGACTCGGCCCCTGCAGTGGCATCTGGAGGAGACAGGGCTTATCCTGGCTCCCCTCCTCCACCCCTCCCTTGCGCACCTCGGCCCTGGCGCGGGCCAACAGCGCCCCCCTCAGTCGCCAGCTGGGAAGTCCTCCCTCCCACCCCTCCAGGACCCACGCCAGGCTGCCCCTGCCTCTGGGAACCACAGACCTGACCCACAGAACCTTCCAGAGCACGTCTGCAGGGCTAAGCAGGAGCCTGGAGGCCTTGCCCGCCTTCTTCCCTGCAGCATTCTCAGGTGGGAGAGGCAGGGCAGGAGCTGACGATACCAGAGCAGTAACTCACTGGCCTGCGGCCATTGGGTGCCTCTGATGGGCCAGGCTGACTCCAGGCCCAGAGCGAGGACTCAGCAGAGAACAAGCGGTGACGGTGACAGTAGAAACGACCAGAGGAGACTCTCCAGCGCCAGGCGCTGGGCCGAGGGCTGGGCACCAGCGACCTTGTGCAGCCCTGACCAGCATCCTGGCAGCCACGCTCTGTCCCTGGGACACAACAGAGGAAGCCAAGGCACGGGGACATTGGTACCTGGCGCTGGTTAAGCCAGACCCAGCAGAGGGAAGCCTGGGCAAGGTCTCTCTGCCACCTGGCACCAGCTGCCCCTCAGAGAGGAGGAGGTTGAATACTTCCCCTGCCTTGGCCTTCAGACTGTCCCCTCTGGTTCCCCAAAGGGGATCAGGGACCCGTGCACCTGTCGGGACTAAACTAATCTCACACAGGCCCTTTCGGGTAACAATGGCAAATAAATCAGTTTCAAGAAGGTGCATGGTCAAGCTCCGCCCGTGCTGGCAAGAGTCCTGAGTCCCCACAGAGGTGGTGACAGGAAAGCAGCACCCGACACAGGGCCGGCCATGGACACACCCAGCACGCAGCGCTGGCCGATGGGCATCTCCACCCCGAGGACGGCCGCCTGGGAGATTCTGGGTGGCACATCCACGTCCACCCCGGAAGCCCTCCCATGGACGTGAAGGGAAAGCTCACAGGCCACCGTGCGAGCATGTCAGGGACTTCGTGGCTCCGGACCAGACCTTGGGCCTGGGGGGCCTGACCACTGAACAGCAGGACGACCACGCCTGCAGGCTGTGGCTCCTGGCATAGAGCTCCAGAAGCCCGTGGCACTCCCTGAGTACAGTGGCACCTTTGGTTGTTCGCAAGAAGCCCGAGTTCATGTACACGAGGGGCCAAAGGGGGTCCCCCACCCAGGGGTGTCGTGACCCTGGCACCCCCCCAGGCCTCCCTTGCGCTCTTCCTCCTGGCTGCTCCTGAGTTTCTTACTACCTTTATAATAAACTGGTGATACCTTTCCTCAGCTCTGCGAGTTGCTCTAGAAATGATCAAACCTGCGGAGGGAGTCATGTGAACCCTGATTTATGTCTGCTTGGTCAGGAGCAGGGGTGGCCAGGGCTGGCCGCTGGCACCTGCAACGGGGCCGTCTGAAGGGCTGAGCCCTTTAACCTGTGGCTCCGACGCTGACCCCAGGTGGGGCAGGGTGGGGCTGAGCTGAATCGTTGGATGCCCTCGGGTGTAGAGGAATCAGTAAGAGGAGCTGCTCATGCAGCCAGGGCGGAAATGGCCGTGCTCACCCCACTCGGTGCCCCCCCCCGGCTGCACACAGCTCCCTCCTGGTGGGCTGCCGTGAGCTCCAGAATCAGGGCGCGCCCCCACAAAACCAGAGGGGCTGGGGAGCCGCAGCCACCACCCGCAGCCTCTCCTCGTGCAGCGCTCTGGGTGCCGGTGGAACCGGGTTCAGTTCCCCAGTGGAGCCCAGACCAGACCCGAGGTCCCTCCCAGCTCAGCAGCACACGGCGTGTCTTCGAGGCAGCGGCAGGCCCTGGGCTTGCCACCCACCCCTCGCTTATGGCGTTAACACGGTGAGGACCCCAGGGCACAGTCTGGACACAGGCCCCGACCCGCTGCTCCCCGAGTATGTCTTCTGAGCCGGACTCACAGCCCAGAGCGAGTGGCTCTGCAGGACGCACTGCCGAGCTCGGGCCCAGGGGGCTCGTCACCACAGCAGGGACAGGCGGGATCGATGTGTCCATTTGGCTTCTCCTGAGGAGGTGTCGACAGTCTTTCATCCCAACTTCCAAGCCCGCCTCACTTGGAGGTCATGAAGCCCCTCGCCACCACGGAGAGCAGCTCAGTCCCCTGAACTCCAGGTAGTGGCATCCTGAGCAGGTGCTCCTGTCACTGCAGGTTCAAATTCCGGATGACGGTGCTGGAAACTCAGTTTCAGGCATTTTCAGACAGTGTCACCTGGGATCTTCCCCCCAGGGCCTTCCCCCAGCCCCCAAGCCACCGTCCATAGCAGGGGACACCGGGCAGAGTGAGGCCCACGGCCACCATGCAGAGACTTCTCCAGCCTTCTGAACACACTGAACGCCTGTTCCTGGGGCTGCCTCCCTCCAGCCTGGCTCTGGAAGCGGAGGAATTGGGGAGAACCCCTCCCCACGGCCTGGCCTGGAGGAGGCGGGCAGCACCCAGACTGGGAGATGACAAGCTGAGCCCGGGAAAGCAGCCTCGGCCCTGGCTCCGGGCCCCCGTGTCTTCTCCGGCACGGGGCTTCTTGCTTCCTCCCCCTTCGGAAGGGCCATTCCTAGAGCCCCTGTAAATGATCCCAATAACTGCGAGCGCCCGCTCCAGCCGGCTCTAATGTCCCCAAGTGCTTATTTCAGTCCACTGCGTCCCCCGCTTGCTGCCGTCTCTCTCCTCCCAGAAGTGTTTTTAAGCAAAGCCTTGCAGCCTTCTGAGAGTGGGAACCGTCCCCCATGCAACCCGAAGCTCTCCTTCTGGTTTACACAAAACTTCCAAGGCTTGGGAGGCAGGTGGCAGCCTCGGGGCGTGTTTTGAAGTCTCCTCCTATGAAGCCCCCGCAAAGGACCTGTTCCACTTAAGAGAGAATCTCTAAGCAGAAACATCGATAAAACCCACTGTTGCTGTGGAGTTCAGATGGAGGCTCCCGCCCTGCACCCCGGGCTGGTTCTTAGCAAAAACAGCCTTAAGCACCGCACTCCCCTGCCCGGCCAGGAGCGTGGCCGGGGGCGGTGAGGTTCCCTTCTGAGCCCGTGCCTGATCCATCCTGTTTTCTCTGGGGGTTGCAGCCTGCTGGGGCCCAGAAAGCTGAGTCTGGCCCACCCCTTCCCAGCACCAGGGAAGAAAACCAGCTAAAATCACACGGAATATCAATTTGCTTTCAGAACTCAGAGGTGGTGGGCAGCTGTGGTCTCAGCCTCACCCCTGCAGAAGTCCTGGGAGACCCACGGCCTCGAAGCCCCCTCCTCCCTCCTCATCCTGCCCCACCGGCAGCAGAACCTGGGCTCTGGCTGTGCAGGTGCCAACCAGGCTGGGGCATGAACGGCTGAGGTCCCAGAGGCTGGTCAGCTCGAGCCCTGCCACCCCGGGGCAGGAGTTCCCCTGGGCCCTGGCCCAGCCTCTGCTCAGCCTCCACCCGTCCCGCTTCTCTCCGGAGCCTTCCATGAACTGCCTGCCCAAACCACCAGGCTAGGCTGAGGACAGGGGTCCCCTGCCTGGGCGCAGCTCTGGGGCCCCTCACTGTCAGGAGAGGCTAGTAGAGAGCAGTTTCCACCCAAACACATGCAATCCCCTTAAAGCACCAGCCTGGATTCTGAACTCTGCCCTTCCCGAGCTGGGGGCTCAAATGTCCCTTCTTTCATGAAACAATGGTGAAGGTGGCGGTTCAGGTTTGGAAGGAATTCTTTTTACGCCTTACTTGGCAAATAAAAACTCGGCCATGCTACATTGTTAGTTCTCTGCTTTTTATTCTTTGCATTTATTTTTCATTGGCCCGTGAAATCCAAACGTTTCGGTTCAGGGGGTGAAACTTCTCACCCCCAGGATGATCTGTCCAGGAGCCAGGACGCCGCCCCCCAGTGGTGACACGGCAGTGGCCGGGAGCAGAGCAGGGAGCTATGGTTTATAATTTCCAGGAGCCCAGACAGTCTGAGATCAATAAAAATACAATCAGAAGGATTCTCTGCAGGGGTGAGAAAGAGTCAACCACACGCTTGTGTTTTATTAGGTCTCAGTGGCGGGTGTGCCCCGTCCACGCTCCCGCGTCCACAGGACGTTCCCCAGGGGTCCGAGACCACTGGGACCCTACGCCTGCGTCCCTGGCAGAGGCGCCAGGGAAGGACAGTCCACCGCCTGAGCACTCAGCTCCCCCCGCCAGGGGAGGAGACAGGGCGACACCCTGTGTATGAATTCACTGGATCGGCACCAGAATCTAATTTTCCTCCTGACACAGGAAGGAGATGTTAGGAGAATGATGGGACAGGCAGCGAGCGGCATGAGGCTGGCGTCATTTACTGGGGACACCTCCATTGGCAGCCTGAGCAGAACAGAGACCACGTCCCTCCTCCCAGGACGGGAGAGAGACCCGGGCTTCCCCCAGGCGTGCTGGCTGGTCCCTGGTCCCACAGGTCCTCGCAGGCCCGGCTTCGGTAGCAGGCAGTGGGGACAGCCCCAGGGCTCCAGAGCCGCTGCCCTGGAATCTCTCCCCTGCAGATTACTGGGGGCCTGCGGCCAGAGGGGGCCATCCTGGACCCCATTTGGCGGTTCAGGCCCCGAAGCTCCCAGGGCAGCTGTAACGAGGCTTGTCATCACCCAGGCACCCCCAACTGAGACGGCCTCACTCCCAACCTCCGGTGACAGCTCAGATGGCACAGCCTGTAGAGTCGGGGGTCCCCAGGAAGTCTTAAAAACACCTGGAGAAGCACTGAGTTAGCACCAGATCCTCTCCCACCTGACACACGCCCTCATTTGATACCAACTTGAGCTGAACTCTGCCACTCAAAGCCACATGGGGACTCCAGGACAGGGCCCACTGGAACCTGGGTCCTGTAAGTCTGGGCTCGCCCGGGCACACCCCTGCCCACCTGATGCGACGCCCTAATGACTATCACAGTCACCTTGCCCTGCTCCCAGCAGGCAACGATTGAAATGTTTCCTACAACGCCTGGGCGCACACACACACGCACATACATGCCTGCACACAGGTGCCCACACATGCCACCTCGGACAGAATGGTGGGGGCCTTGGAGGCAAGACGGTGTCCACTGTCCATGTCACCGCAGCACCTGTGACTGCCTGGGGAGGGCACTACGGGGGCCAGATGGGTGGAGTCGGCTCTTCCCAACAAGCCCACCGTCAATACACTTCGTGTCAATCCGGCCTGCTGGGTCTGGGCGAGCCCCGCCCTCAGGATCTCAGGGCTGGCAGGGGCCTGACCATGGCGCCTCCAGGCAGAATGGGGCGCGGGGAACTGTCCCCCAAAATCCAGAGCACCATGCAGAGCAGACACCAGGATTTCTGCAGAAGTTCTTGTGGCCCTAGGACCCGCTCGTCAGAGGGACGAGGGGAAGCCGGACTCCCCTCCTGAACAGAGACTCACGGCTGGCAGCGGCTGTAAATCCAGCCTCCATCCCCGTCGCTCATTAACTGCCATATGTATTTATGGGAAAAAGCCCTAATTACAGCTGTCACTTTGTCGCTGTGTGTATCTCTCCCGGGCTCCGAGCAGCAGCCAGGGCCTTAATCGCCGGCTGAGCCTAAACTTCCCTGAGCACAGCTCCCCGACCCACTCCCTCCCTGCTCCAGGCCCCTGGCCCTCCCTGCAGTCTGTGGAGTGGGGGGTCCTTACAGACTGGCCCCTGCCCATGGGCCTGCGCCTCAGACCTGCTGGCGGGAGCGTGGACGGGGCACACCCGCCACTCAGACCTAATGAAACACAAGCGTGTGGTTGACTCTTTCTCACCCCTGCAGAGAATCCTTCTGATTGTATTTTTATTGATCTCAGACTGTCTGGGCTCCTGGAAATTATAAACCATAGCTTCCTGCTCTGCTCCCGGCCACTGCCGTGTCACCACTGGGGGGCGGCGTCCTGGCTCCTGGACAGATCATCCTGGGGGTGAGAAGTTTCACCCCCTGAACCGAAATGTTTGGATTTCACGGGCCAATGAAAAATAAATGCAAAGAATAAAAAGCAGAGAACTAACAATGTAGCATGGCCGAGTTTTTATTTGCCAAGTAAGGCGTAAAAAGAATTCCTTCCAAACCTGAACCGCCACCTTCACCATTGTTTCATGAAAGAAGGGACATTTGAGCCCCCAGCTCGGGAAGGGCAGAGTTCAGAATCCAGGCCGGTGCTTTGTGGGTGGGAGCCTGGCACGGTGCCTCCTTGGCCCAATGAATGTGCTCACCTGGGCCGGCCCCTCTGCCTAGAATGCACCCCCATTCCCACCCCTTAAAGCCAGTGTTGGCTTTTCTCCCCCAGGCAGACCCCGCCGGCCCCACCCCGAGGCCGGGCAACAGTGCCCCACGTCCCTCCTGGGCCCCCCAGCTCCGTGCAAGGGCAGTGTCTGTTTACCCGTGTCCTTCACCTGCTGCTCAGAAGCAACTTGGAGCAGGGCCTGCCTCAGTCAGTCCCCCTGCCCCAAGCACAGAGCATCTCTAAGGGACACTGGAAGTTTCCCCGGAGTGGCCCTGGCCAAACCCAGCGTGGCCGGCCCTGTGGTCCAAACCTCAGACCCCGAGGCGGAATTCTCAACAGCCCGCTGAATCAGCCTCCCACCCAGGATGGTCTCCAAGAAGCTAGTCCGATAGTTATGGGACTTGGGGGTTCCAGGATCTCCTGAAACATTCTAGAAACCCAGTCTTGACTCTCGTGTTGGGGCTTGAGGGCGTCAACGCACAAGAGCCCTGTGCTCCCTGGACTGTGGTTCAAACTCCTGCCCGCTCCCCCGGCAGGCTCTGCCGGCGTGCCCTGCACACGTGGCTTTGCGAAGCCTACGAGAGCGGACTGCACACCCCGGCGACATCGGGCTTGGCCAGTGGAATGAGGGGTGTGTCCTGAGCTGGGGCACTCGCCAGCCCGATGGTTTGACTTGCCCTCTTGTGTTCCCGCCGCCCCTAAGAGGAGGCCCAGCCTGACCTGCAGCCGACCTCAGACCACGGGCAACGACGAGACGCTTGTCGTTACAAGCCACTGAGCGCTGGGGTGTTTGCTTTGCAGACTGACTGCAGCGTGAGCGACCCTCTTTCACCCGCCACGCTCTGAGCAAGTGCAGGCAAAGGGGCCTCAGGCAGATGGAGACAAAGTCAGGTTTATCCTGACCGAGGTGAGTTCAGAGACAGTGGCAGGGCGTGTGGCAAGCACAGTGACCTGGTCCTCTGCCCCGGACCTGGTAGAACTGCCCACCTGGCACAGGCGGGGCACACAGACCTGGCACAGGCTCACTGCAGGCCAGCAAGGCCCTAAGAGAAGTTCCCCACACTCACCAACTGGGGGCCTGTCACCACCTCCCTGGGGAATGTCCCCCCACCCCAGAGTGGGGAACGGGACAGGCTGCATCGTTTGCGGGGCCCGGTGCAAAATGAAAGCGTCCTGCTCCCTGTTGCAAACTTATTGAGGATTTCGAGGTGGCAGCAGTACACTATGCATGAAACCAGGCACAGAGCCTTTCTAAGCACTGGGCCCTGTGTGACTGGGGGGGAGGGGCACATGCCCACAAGGCCATCCGTGGTGGGGAAGAAGGTCCCCACCGCCATCCTGCACCCAGCCTGGGCTGGACAGTGGCAGTGTGACTATTGTCCCGCACGGAGGGAGGCTCGGAGCCAGGCTCTCAGCTGCGAAGGGGCCGTGCAGCCTCTCCCTGACCTGGAGGGAGACCCTGGAGCTTGGAAGAGACAGAGCTGTTCTCATCCCCTGACCCAGGGCTGAGAGGTGGGGACAGTGCCCCTTAAAGGACGTGGACCAGGAAGTTGCCCCCCCCACTAGCTGATGCCTCCCACAAGTGACCCCGCACACGTCCTCCCTCTATCCGGAAAACGTCCCGGGTCAGAGGGCCCTGCCCCTCCCAGGCATCCCCACCCAGGACTCCAGAAGTCCCCCATGGGGCAGCCCCTGGCCAAAGCCAGCTGCCCTGTCCAAGGTGACAAGTCCAAAGGCCCAGAGAGACAAACCTCTCCCTGCCTGTCCCCCGCAGCCCTGGACACAGGCTACCCTAACTGCTGGGCGGCAGGTGTCTTCATTCTGTCTGCGGGGCGGTGCCTGGAAGTTGCCGCTGATGACGCCGCTCCTCTCCACGTGACTCCGGAGCTGTCAGCCCGCTCTGATCCGGCGTCAGCGGCTGTGTTCTCCAGGGAAACAGAACTCGCTCTGCAGCCTTAAGTAGGAACGCCGATCCACCTTTGGACACTTTGGGCTGACAGCAGCTAGGGGAAGACCATCCATAATCCTTAAGAAGTATTATTATTCTATGAAAATTATTCAGTTAATCTACTTTAATAACCCTGTGTGGGACCCTTGATATAGTGCAGTCTTTACAGTATTAATCTGAGAAATACTAGCTGTCACTTTTCATCCGACTGGAGCATCAGAGAAGCATGTGCCCTGCAGGGGTGCCTGTTCATCAGCTTAATATGCTGTAAGAAGCAGTGACATTGGCCTGTTGTGGCACAAGTCCCCCCCACGCCAAGGGTGGGCTTTGGGGTTGCAGAACAGCCCTGAGCAGCCCTCATGGCCCCCACATCAGGAGGGGGACCAGCACCTCCCAGTCCACGCCCACGGTGGCCTCTTCCTGGCACCTTCCTCCTGGCTCCCTGGGGCTCCCCTCCGTCAGCACACTGGTCCCTGGGACTGAAATCGAGGGGCACCATGGCTGTGTCCTGGGCTGCAGAGACGCAGGACGTGCCTGAGACAGGAGGACATCGCCCGGCACATCAGATGTCCTCGAGCTGATGAACGAATGAACCAATGCCTCCTGGCAGGACGACAGACACCCACTTGCTGGCCTGCAGGGCCACACGTCCAGGGTAATTTGTGGGTGCTGAGAAGGCCACCCCACCCTGACACCTCCTTTCTCCATCCTCGGGGGCTCCCAGCCCTGGGGGACCCTCACTACAGCCCCTGCAGCAGCGGCCGCCCAGCCCAAGGACAGTGGTTCTGGCGGAAGGCCAGGCCCTGAGGGGCAGGAGGGGCAGGGAGAGGTCCCCGGGGCGGCCCCTGCTCCTACGGCCTCAGGGCTCCTGTCTCAGGTCTGGCCCAGACCTCCCTCGGGGCCCCGGCTCCAGATCTCTCTCAGGCCACGCTGCTGTTAGAAATAGAATAAATTGTTTCCAGCAGTGTCTGCTTCCAAATCCGCATTGATTTTTGTCTCTGTTTTCCCAGCTTCCTGTCACAAGGGGTTGTTGCAGGTGATGGATTGGAACTCACCCTGCGCTAACCCACCTCTTAAAAGCTGTCCATGGTAGGACCATGGCCGGGCGCCTGCCGAGGGCTTGGGGGAGTGCAGTGGGCACGCGGAGGCCTCTCCCTCTGTCCCCTGGGGCGGAAGCGAAGGCACAGCGTGTGGAGCTCCAAGGTCGGGGGTCCACCTGACTCCGGGTCAAACGCCTCCTCCCCCTCCCCCTCACTCCGTGACCTTAGACAAGTCACCCAAACCTCAGGCCAGAATCACCTTCCCTGCCCAGCTCCAGGGCATTGGAGGACAAACCAGGTGTAGTCCAGGGTGGCACCACAGCCCCATGCTACCAGGACCTGCTCCCCACTCTGCCATTCCCCGTGTAGCCCTCTGCCCTGTAGGCCCTGGTGGCCTCTGCGCCCTAGACTTTGGGACAGGGAAAAGGGGCATCTGGGAATGCAGTGTGTGCTCCAGGTGGCCAGCGACCAGTCGACCCTTCTCTCCAGGCCCCTGTCCCCTCTGTGTCCTGTTGCAGGCACATGTGTCCCTCACCTCCTGCCACCTGCTGGGGTGCCCCCACCCACCTCAGGCCCCCGTGGGATGCTGACAAGTCAGTCCCTGATGGCCACCAGCCTCTCGGCTTCCTAGAGGTGCTCCTCCGTGCACCCCCAGCCCCAGGCTGGTCTGGGTGTCAGCTGACCGTCCCCATCACGCTGCAGAGAACAGCACCACGGGTGTACATAGAGAGGCACTGACGGTACGGAACTGGCTCACGTGGTGGCGGGCAGGTCTGAATCCTGCAGGGCGGGCAGGCTGGAGACCCAGGGAAGAGTCACTGCTGCAGCTCGAGTCTGGACGGAACCCCTTTGTCATCTAGGGACCCCACTCTTTTCTCTGAAGGCTTCAACTGATGAGACAAGGCCCACCCCATCATGCAAGGTCACCTGCTCTATCAAAGTCCACTGATTCCAATGTTAATCCCACAGGTAACACACCTTCATGCCAATATCCGGACGTGTTTGACCAAACATCTGGGTTCTGTGGCCTCGACAAGGTGACACATGAGAGTGCCCGTCACAAGTGCCCTCGTGGCCACAAGTCCCACCTTAACCAGGGATCGGCTCGGGCTAGGCACTGCCTCCTCCTGGGTCTCCTGAAACACAACCGCCCGAGGGACACAGAGAGGGGCAGCAGGCCACTCGCTCCGGGCCTTCCCAGGGGCCGAGACCTCCAGGTGCAAAGAACCAGCGGGATGTGGAGTTGGGACCTGGGACAGGGTCACCGAAACTAGAGACCTGAGACTCGAGAAGGGGGCCCAGGCCGGATGTGGATTTCCGTGACTTCGCCCCAACCCAGGGCCCTGGACCCCAGGGGCCACCTAGATGGACATGTTCAGGGGAATCCGAGCTCAGGACCCCGGGAAGGAGTACCCACGGCCTCAGGGACATTCCCGTCTCCGCCCTCCCGTTCCTAGGGCAGCCAGAACCCCGAGATGAGGTCCTGGTGACAGGCCGCGATGTCTGATCCAGGTGACTCCAGGAGGTAATTGGTGGCGCCACTCCCTGGCATCTCCTCTTGCTGGCGTGACCCCAGTCACCCTCACAGCGCCCCACGAGGCAGCCATGCTCCCGCCCCATCGCACAGGTGAGAAATTCAAGGCTCGGGGAGGTTCAGAGCACACGAGCTCACCCCACTGGGGGTGGCAGGCACCGAGGTAACAGAGAGCTGCCTGGTGGTGACAGTGACGCCCACGTTTGTGAAGTACCAAACAGGGGAGGCACCAACATTGTGTTTAGCGTCTTACAGTGGCCTTCGAAGGGGCAGGCTTGCCAGGGTGTTGGTGAGGACACTGAGGCAGGGGCGGGAGGCTCGTAGTCAGCCCGTGTGACCAGGTAACCAGGGAAAAGAACAACAGGGCAGGCGCCTCTGCAAAGAGCCCCTTTCCTGAGCTCTGAGTCACAGTTGGTCCTGACTCCAGAGGAGCCAGACCCCTCCCCAGGACCCCAGGCCACCGTCCCAGAGAGTGGCAGTTACCAGCGCCGCGCCCTGCAGGCTGGGCGCTGGCCCCGCGGAGGCTCTGGAATATTCCTCCCACGCTCCCCTCCCCCACCACCCCAGCTGTGAGTTGGAGGGAAGTGCCAAGACCACAGCAGACGCTTCCCAGACCCCCTTGGCGCCCCCTGTTTAGTCCCGGCAGGCATCCCGCTGCAAACACCCTCCACTCGCCAGCCAGGGCCTAAAAGGCTGGCCAGGATTTGCAGGGGAGGGGAGGTGGAGAGCACGCCTGGGAGCCCCAGCTCCTGCTGCGAGAGTCCCCATCAGAGCAGCCTGAAGACGCCCCTCCTGGCTCCCCCCATCCCCCCCACCATAGCTTCCCGGACCACGTTCTGCATAATCTGATAATCCGCTTCCTCTGGGGAAGCCCAACCTGCAACTGATGGCTCCCTAACAGTGCAGCCCTCTCTCTCCTCCAGGAAACTTCTAGCACAGGACGAGACGCAGACACATGGGAATGAAGGCAAGGCGGCTCGAGACCCAGCACGGGACGTTTGGCCTAAACACACACACAGACCCCCAACCCCGAGGACAACACAGCACGCGCATTTTCTTCACTGTTAGAAATACTTTCATCTTTTATAAAAACCTCCCTTCTTCCTTTCGATAGAAAAGGTGACCCAAAACGACCGGTCCGTGGGCTGACTTGCGTGAAGTTAGCTGACCTGACAGATTATCAGCTGACCGAATTGATCCGCCACAGAAAAGCAAACCCAAACCCAAATATTTGTTTCAGTTGTTGACCCAAACTAATCCTCCGCTCGGCGCAGGCTCAGCAAGGAGCGGGCACCCTTGGAGGAGGGCGTTTGGGCAGCGTCAGCCGGCAGCATGTCGGGCTGCTGTCACCAGCAGCGGAAGACGAAGTGGCAGTGGCAGTGGCAGAGAGCTGTTGGCTCTCAGGACTGCAGCAAGTCACCGTTCCCCAAGCGGGAATCTGTGTCCCCAGCCCTGTGCAGAGCCCGGCTCGGCCGGCCACCAACCCCTGCCCAGACGTTGGCTTCCTGGCTTCCTTCTTCCCAAGGCCCTGGGGTCTCTGGGCCACAGGAGGCGTGAAGACAGTGGCGGTCCCCAGAGTCCCGCGTCGGCATCCAGCCCTGGGCTGACCTGCACCCTTGCCAAACACCCCTCGGGACGCCAAAGGCTGCCAGAGTCGGGACCCAGTACCAACCAGGGAAAGGGATGGAAAGCTCCAAAAATAGTGCTTAGCTAGTGAGGAGCAAAGGCTTAATAATCTGTATTTCTAAAAACACACTTGAGCATGACGTATTGGGCAGGAGAAGACGCTCCCTTGGCCAGCATGAATGTGTCCCACTGAGTGACGCCCTTGTCACAGGAGCAGAGCCGGCTGCCACGCCACAGACCTTGGCACGTCATGGTGACAACCCCAGGGATGTCCCCATGGTAACTGGTTTCCATAAAGATGTTCAACTATATTTTTACCATCATTAAGAAAACAGTTGACCTCAGAAGAGAAACTTTCTCATTGTAAGCAGCACTTTCTGTGCCACAGGTAAGTAGGAGAACAGCGGAGTGCCCCTCCAAGGTTACTGGAAGAGTCCAGGGTAGAATTAAGAGAGCAATTTTGAGTGGCTGCAGCTCCTGGCCCCTTTCCAGCCCATAGGGAACTTCTGGAGGCTTCCTTGCTGGAGAGACAGTGGGAAAGTTCCGCTCAGCTAAGCGGTCATGCAGGAGGGTCCTTAGGAGCCTCTGCCCCAGCCCCTGACTTCAGTTCTCCTGTCAAATGTCGATGGGCCGGGCCACTCTCGAGCTGGAGTTTTCTAAAGTTGGATTTTGCCGTGGGAAGAGCTTCCTGGAGAAAAGAGCAAGTGTGCGCCAACAGATCCTCCTCCGCCAGCCAGGCCACGGAGGCCTGCGGCTCCACGCCTCAGCGCTGCCTTTCTGCTCGGACGGCGTGGAGGTGGGGGCAGAGCCCTGGCCCCTCCAAAAGGCAGCGGAATCTCGGGGAAGGGTCAGCCTGGCCGGGGAGCAGCACGGTGACTCAGCTTCACTCGTGTTCAGTCCCTACTCAACAGACAGGCGGAGGGCACCGAGCTAGGCTCCGGGGAGTAAAAGATCTAATCACAAACACAGAGCAGAACCTGGTGAATTGTAAGTCCTTCATAAATGCTAGCTCTTAATTATTATTTGTTTAGGCCAGTATTGTTGCGATTCAGTGGTGAAAAAGAGAGACTGTGTCCTCTTGGATCTGATTCTAGTGGGAGATAAATGAGACGGTAAACACACACACACACACACACACGCGCAGAGATTGCAACGGCCAAAGACAGTGGAATAACTTGAGGATGGGGACCCAGCTGCCCTGTGCTGTGTGATGAGCCACCCCAAACCTCGGTGGCTCACCCTAGCCATTGGTTCAGCTCATGATTTGCAGTTGACATCCGGGCTGGGGCTCAGCCAGGCAGGTCTTTGGGCCGAGGCTGGGCATGGTGACCTTGGCTGGGCCCCTCGTGTGTCTGTCATCAGCCAGGGACTGCCTGACATGGGCCACGGGGACGGCCGGGACACCCGGACCTCTCTCCACATGGTCTCCCATTGTCCGATAGGCTCCTGTGGGCTAGTCCCCAGAGTGGCTTTGGGGTCCCAAGAGCCCAAGAGCAGAGGAGCAAGCAGAGTGGGCCTTGCCTGGAGGGGACACCACCCCACCCCTGCCACATTCTGGTGGTCAAAGGTTACTCAAGGACACCTCGGACCCCAGGGCAGGGACACAGACCCACCTCAATGGAAGAAGCGGCCACATTTGTGACCCACCATGGGGAACTTCTACCTTAGACAGGTGCCTGGGCGAGGCCTCCCTAGGAGACAGCACCACAGGAACGAGAAGAGCTGGCCATGCAGGAAGGTTCCAGGCAGAGTGAAGCAAAGGTCTGGGCTAGCAGGGGACAGTGGTGGGAGCTGAGGCTGGCTGAGGGTGCGGGGACTCATGGACGGTTGTCAGGCTCGCATGTGACTCAGACAGCAGCAGGACTCAGGCAGGGAAGCAGGCAATCTGGCCCACGCCTACTTGACGATATTCGGACTAAACCCACGGGCGGTGGGTGGCTAGACAATGAACAAACGAAGCTGTGACAGTCAGGGTGATTGGGGGCAGGTAGAGGGAAAGGTCTCTTGGATAAAAGGACATCTGACCTCATCCCTGGCTGAAGCCAGAGAGCGAGGGATGTGGATACTGGAGGAAGAGCATTCTAGGAAGAGGAAACGGCACATGCAAATGCCCTGGGGCACAGCCTGCTGGACACAGTTGAGGAAGAGAAAAGAAACACGTGGTCACAGACACAGTACGGGGGATGGGGGGGTAGTGGCCAGGGCCTGAGGCCATCCCATGCACTCTGGCTGAATAAGTTGGAGGCCCCTCAAGGGTCCTGCCCTGACTGGTGTGGGGCCCAGCAGGACATCAGGACCCCAGCTCGGGGGCCATGGCAACACCTCCAAAGATGGGGCAGGTGCAACTTGGAGAAGGCTTACTGCTGAGCAGCGCTTTTGCTCACAGCTGACCATGGGGTGCAAACCCCGAAGGAGGCTTGGGGACTGCCCAGAGGGGCCCCCATACACAGCCACTCCCCAGCCTGACCAGTCGGGGAGGTGGCTGGTCCGCCGAGGAGACCAGGGAGGCGTCCTCCCGAAATGTCCTCCCGAGCCCGTGCGGGGCTCCAGCTCTAGCAGAGATCGTACCTTCTGGAGGCTCTGGACAGCTCTGAGAATCTGACGGCCACAGAGCCTCCCTCCATGAACGCCCCTGTGCACAGAGAATCCCGCACATGATTTCGAGGGTTTCGTGGACTCTTGTTCCAAAGAGACAAGGGTGGGGACGCCTTGTTCCCACATGGAGGGGAACATGGGACGCTGGTGCTTCCCGGGACCATGTGCACAGGCGCCGCCCTCACTGAGCTCTTGCTGCCCAGAGGGGAGGCGGCCAGCTGGGTCTGGCAGTGCACGGGGTGATGCCGTGTGGCGAGGCTGGGCCCCACCGCAGGTGTCCACAGGCAGCCTCTGTGCCACCTTCATCTCACTCCCCGACGGCGGTGGGTCCTGAGGGGTGAGCCAAGTACAGGAACCGACAGACACACGTCACTGCTCCATCTAGGGGCGAAGGCGCAGAGGCCAGCCCACCGCAGACCTCAGCTTCCCTGTGGCCCCTGCCCCCTTCCGAGCTCTGCAACGGCCAAGCAGACCTCGGGGGTCTGGCCTGCCCGGCATCCCCCCACTTCTTCCCTAACAGCCCCGTGAGTGGCCAGGTACCTCCCACCTCTATTCTCACTCTGCCCACACTCTGCCCACCCCCTCCAGTTCCAGCACTGGACATTTAGAGTCACAGGTTCAGGAATGGACAAGTGACCTGGCCAGAGGTAAAGAGAGTGAGGCCTGGGACTTTCACTCAAGAAGAAAAATAGCTGTCTTTGCACTAAGGGGAGGGCCTGAAAGGCAGAGCGGAAACATGGAGAGATATAGGCTGCTGACAACACCATCTGAGCACCTGGATCCAGCCATGCCTGAAGACTGAGCTCCCCCAGAGGGTATGAGAGGCAATCACAGCTGCCTCTTGGCCAATGCTGGTTTGAGCTGGATATCTGTCCCCTGCAAACCAGAGATCCCTGAGTAACGGTGTTGGTCCAATGAAAGTCCAGCAAATTTAGTGCAAAAACAGGTCAGTGCACAAGAGTTCCTGGGAAGCAGAATTAAGGGGGAAAATCTAAATGATTTATCATTTAAGGGACCACCACAGGTGGTCAGTAATGTGACCAGAAAGGCTGACAGCTAGACTTAAGGACTTCAAATTCCACTGAACAAGGCTGACCCCCCTGCCATCCCCTCCACCTGCCACCCACCCAGATGCAGGCCAAGCGTCACCGTATAAGGCGCTACCCACGCAGTATCCTTTCCCAGGGCACACTCTTGTTCCTGATACAGAGGAAGGACACGGAGAGGGGACATGCCCTGCCCCGGGGATGGGGCCACCCAGCCTCCAGGCTCAGTCTCAAGTCACCCCCACGCAAGTCCCAGCCACATGGAGCCTCCTGCAGGCTGCTGGTCCAACAGCAGGAGGACAGGCAGCCCAGGGCGCCCAGACGGGGAGGCCAGCTTGGCTAGAGAAGGTGATGCTAACTAGAAACCCCTCATCCTCGGCACCCTGCAGACAGGACCCTGGGGGCAGAGGGAAGGAACCTGCTGGAACAGGGCCATGTCGCCTCTGCCCACATTCCTGCAGGCAGGGAGTGGAAGGACGTCCCTCCCACGAGGACACTGCTGGTCCGATGGTATCTGGCATCGGGTGGGAGGGGCCGAGGATGACCAGGAACAGCCCTGCAGCCCCCCACACAGGACCTGCTGCCCTGCTCCCCCCTGCTCCGCCCGTTTTGTCCTCACAGAGGTCCTGCATAGTGGGAGCCACACGCACCCCTACTTGTCCGAGGAGACCGGGGTACAGAGAGCTGCAGAAGCAGAGCGAGGCGGGAAGGGAGGGTGGGATGGACCTGGGGGAGGACAGGACCTTCGGCCCCAGACAGGACGCTTGTCCTTGTCCTGCCCACTGGAGGGTTCACACACAGGCGGCGACAGGATCATTTGTATTTCGAGACGGTCGCGCTGGCGGCTGAGAGTGCTGGACAGCAGGGCCGGTGCCAGGGCGAGGAGAGCGGCCAGGAGCGGCCCAGCAGGGTGGGGTGGCCGGCGCAGGCGGGCCCTGCAGCCGGGGCCTGGGAGGCCTCCCGGCTCCCATTAGGGCCCCTAGGGTCCTGTCTGAGCCAGATGGACAGGGTCTGCTGACTGCTCTTCCCCTAGTCCTAGAGACTCTGCCCCTGGGGAGAAACGCATCACCTTGGAGCACGGTTCCTTCAGGGCTGGGTTCTTGCGATAAATTTTACCTTGAGAACTCAAGTCTCAGACCAGCTCAGGCCGCTGACATCGAGGCCCACGCTGCTCCTCCGCGCAGCCGCTGGGTCCTGTCGCCAGCACGGCCGCCCTGAGCTTCTCTGTCGCACCAAAGGTTCCCCTGGGGAGGGCGTCCTCCCTGGCTTACACCAGGCCTCCCTCCCTGGGAAGACAGACCCTCATTTGCTGGTTACACTAATATTTAAGACCTCCGGGGCCGTGTGGGCCCCCAAACCCCTTCTCTGTGTCTTGAGGCTGCTATAACAAACCGCTACACACTGGGCAGCATAAAATGTAATCACCTCTCCAACCGTGCTGCAGCCACAGGGCGGCCAGGGCGGGCTCCCTGCGGAGGCTCTGGTGGCTGCCTCGCTCCCATCGGCCTCTGTCGCCACACAGCTGTCCTCTGTGGGCTCTTTTGTGTCTTCCACAAGGACACCCTCATTGGATTTAGGGACCACCCTAAACCAACATGATGCCATATCCACCCTTCCCTTAATTACACTTGCAAAGACCTTGTTCCCAAATACGGTCACATTCCAAGCTTCCGTGTGGATATAAGTTTGTGGGGACACCACTCACCCCACTACAGGTGACAATCCCTCAGTCATCCATCCTCCAACTCGCAGGGGGCTCCCAAGGCCCCGTCAGAGGAGCAGGGCATGTGGACACACGGCCAGCCCCTTCCGAGGCGGATCTCCCAACGGACGAGTTGCCTTGGCTCCGCACGGCCAGCTGCGGGGCTGGCGGACACGAGTCCGGCGGAGTGTGCGAGTGAGGTGGCCAGGGTGTCCCAGCCCTCTCCACGAGGACTGGGCTCCGTGTGACCGGGGGCTCCATGGGAATCAGGGCCAGGGATCCCCCAGGGCAGGGTGCCTGCCCACCCCACCCCACCCCACCCGCTCACAAGGCACCCAGCCCGACGCAGCCCCCAACCCGTGTCTGGCCTTGCCCCCTCCTGCCTCCACTCCTGGCCGTTGCTTTGCCTCTGCTGGTCCCTCTGTCCCTCTGTCCTTCCATCCTCTACTCAGACACCACCTCCTTGGGGCAAAGCCCCCCTTCATGCCACACCCTGCTTTGGTCCTCAGGCTGTCGGCACTGCCTCGCAGGACATGACGGCCCTGCTTGTCACTGTCTGGGCCTCCCGAAGGCAGGTCCTGGGGCAGGGATCACAGCTGTCCCCTCTGGCACACAGGAGCGCTCCCTCCACACTCCAGGTCGGGTGAGTGTGGGCACAAGCAGGGGAGGAGCATCGCGGGGCCCTTCCTCGGGGCCCAGGCACACCATGCCCCCCAGCCAGGGCCTCAGCTGTCACTGCTGTGCCCTCTGCCCGGGGGCTCTCCCCTCCCCCACTCGCCCACTCGTCCTCCAGGGCTCAGCCGTCTTCTGAGGAGCCTTCCCAACCCCCATCTTCTCCCGGGAGGCCGCACCTCTCCCTCCCTGCTCCAGGCCAGTGACAGCTACATGTCCCTGTCACCGCCTGCCTTCCCTGCTTTCTGGAGGTTCTGCCAGGGCAGGGACCACAGCAGGCAGGCGGAGCAGTTACAGATGAGTCAGTGAGTGAGTGACTGTCCTGGTCTCCAGTAGACGTTCTAGGTAGCTTCCTAAAAGGAGGGACTCTGAAAGTGGGGGGATTTAGGCTTTAAAAATGTTAAAAGGTAGGTGAACCCATCTGGACGAGAACCAAAAAAAAAGAAAAAAAAAATGTTAAAAGGACAAACCCACACGACTGACTTTCCAGCCCACGGATAAATCTGCTTAACGGCTGTGGCTTCTGTTTCATCACGGACGTCCCGTGGGCACAGCACGCTGCCGCCAGCCCAATCCGGACACCCCCCAGAGCGCAGGGCTAGGGCTGCATGGAACCGGCACCTGGCTCCTCGCACCACCAAGAGCCTCTTGCGTGGGGACCGGGCATCTCACAAACGTTCGCTTGGGTGGGACTCAACAGCGGGGCAGCCTGTGAGAAAATCCAACGCCCTGGGAAGAAGAGGTGCATCAGCCATTTCTGTCAGGGCGTTATGGAAACCGAGGCATTCTTCCAGGTCGGGGGGAAGCGGATGCAGCGCCATCATCACAGTGCAGCACTGGATACAGAGACGCTGCTCAGTGCCGCCCACGCGAGGGGTCTCCAGGAGCCCCCGGCAAGGATGCAAGGGAAAGAAAGCCACAGTTCTGACCTCCAGGATCTAACTAAGGTGCACGGGGACCGTGTCACAGTCAGAGCCTGCGCAGAAGCTGCAGGGACTGAGAGCCACCGAACTTACTGCGAAGAGCAAACAGGATCACTGTGGTACCAGTGGGGACGCGTGTCCCCTGCTAGGTCAGTGGCGGACGCGACACAGCCCTGCACTCAGAGGGCAGGACCTGCAGCCCTGGCGCTCCCACCACCGGGCTCCCGCCCCCCCAGGAGTTGCCCTTGTGGTGTCAGCACACACCTCCTGCCCCGGGACAGGCCTGAGTGGACTCCCCACGAAGGCGCAGGGCACGGCCACCAGGCTGCCCCCGGCCACGCTGTCCTCAAGGGAAAAACACACTTACGCCGCAGACAGAAAATCCCAAGAAAACTGCCAACGGGGAAAACGTGGAAAAGTTCGGTATAATATTTTTGCTTAATAACTTAAAAAACAGATGTGAAGGATTAACAGCAATATAAAACATTGCATAGCAAATCATATATTATGTTCATACAAAATCCAGTAAGAGAAACATAATTCCTATCATCTGGGATGACTCGTAAAACACATTTTGCTAAAAGCAAATCAACACGGAGTTTCAGGTGGAGACGGCACAGGCCTCGCGCGGCGGGCAGAGGCCGGGCCAGAGCCACGGCGGAGCTCACGCTCACACTGGCCTCGGTGGCCGGCAGCTGCTCCACCAGACACTACGTTACAAGTGACGGGGCTCCGCCCTCAGCCAAGTTCACAGGTCATCCGGCAGGTCCCCGAGGCCCCAGGCGTGGGCAGGACGGAGCGCAGAGCAGCGCAGGCACGTGGGCAGGGGCTGGGGGCTGCAGGGGGACGGGCGCCCCCCCGCCCTCACTGGTATATGACCTTCACGCAAAACGTCTCTTCGTTTTTGTCTTCGTGGTCGTTGATGTAAATGAGAATCTCCTCCTCCCCCACGCCCGGGCCAGGGGCAAACTGTAGGCCGATCGTGTAGGTCTCTCCTCCTCCAACCTGGAAATGAGCGTCAAGATCCCAGCGTCCACCCCGGGCTGTCCCCGCTCTCTCATCCAGCCACCTCTCCGCACAGTCATGCACATCCGCGGCGGGACAGCGGCTCACAGGCGCTGCCCAAGGACTGTGAGCCCCCGGGGAGCACCTGTGGCCCGCCGGAGACCCCAGTGCCTGGGGGGCAGGGTGACACGTTACTCAGACCCCAAAGCGCACTCATTTTCTTAGATAAGTTTCCCAGCGTTAAGGTGAAGACCCCGGGCACGCCGCTCCTTCCCATTCTGGGGAGAAGCTTCGCTAAATCTCTAGCAAGTGAAGAAACATCGGGTCACCCAAGTATAGGATGACACCTGTCACTCTCCCAGGACTCTGTGAAGACTGCTCCTGACTCAACGGAATCACTCCTAAAGGCAGTGCCCACCACCTCCTCCAGGTCGCCCGCCCACCAGGCGCCGCCTCCCGGGCGGGCGCCGCACCTGGAAGGAGTCCTCCTTGAAGTGCAGCAGGTCCGGGTGGTCGCTGTGCAGGTGGTACGTCCTGCGGGAGGGGTAGGGGTTGGTGTAGGTGATCCGCTTGTTGACGCCCTTCCCTTCACCCACCGCCAACGTGATCTCGAAGGCCTGTGGACAGAAGGGACGGGGGACGCTGTGGCCAGACTCAGAGGAAGAGCGCTGGCCCCTTCCTCCAGTATTTCCTGAGCCTGCTCTGCGCCGTGTGTGCCCCAGACCCAGGGGCCTCCATGCAGACAGGACGGACAGGCTCTCTGGGGCGGCCAGCCTGGGGGGGCAGACAGCACAGGAGTAGGCCCCCTCCCCAGCCCAGCCCCACACAGAACCCCAGCTCTGGCCCGAGGCACACGGCTGAGGCCCTGCGGTGCCTTGGCAGGGAGCCCCCGTCCGCTCAGCCCGCGACGTCACACATACAGACCTTGGAAATGAGTGGCTGGCGGCAGGACAGGCACACGAGCCACGAGGACACCAGCTGGTGACAGTCCACGTCGACTAGGTTGAGGTGGACGAAGCGGCTGCCCGCCCTGAGGGGCCGCACGCTGACGTGCAGGTCCTGCATCCCGCGGGGCGGCAGCACAAAGACCCCTTTGGGGTCCGTCTGCAAGAGCAAGAGCGGCGGGTTCAAGGAGGAGCCCCCGGGGGTCGCAAACGAGGAATTCCCCCAGCACCTGCGGCCGGTCAGCCAGGACGCCCCGGGCCACAGGCTGCGCAGGGCCAGCCCACGTCTGCCGCCACGTCCCAGGGCTGCGCTGGGCAAGCCCCTCCTCGTACCCCGTGTGCCACCTCAGCAGAGAGAGACGGAAACCAGCTCCGGTGTAAAACACCGGCCAGGATTTGCACTATCCCCAATATCCAGGTGTGTGACTGTGGCTTCACTGAGTCCAGCGTCACTGTTACCAGTGGCCTCTCAGTAATTCTAAAAATTGGCCTTTGGGACTGATTCATATGTCACCCCCAATGACGCATCTAAGAGAAAGTGAGTGAATGAAGCCTTTGATAAAAGAGTGTCACTGGTCACTGAAGGTGCTGTAAAAGCATCAGGACCAACTGCTGCGCTGCGGCCAAATGCCTGCTGTCCCTTCTCCAGGGGAGAGTGAGGGGGAGGCCCAGAAGAGCCCCCCACAAAAGCCGTACCTTCAGCTCCTGGGGGTGTGAGGTGAAAGCTCTCACTTTCCTCACTGTTTGTGTCCCCCGAAGGACAAGGGACAGGCGAGTCAGCTGGCCTGTGACACAGGAGACGTCCACGCGCTGCAGGGAGTGCAGATAGACCTGCCACGTCTGCACCGGTGCCACCAGCCAGCGGTCCCTGCAGCAGGACAGCAGCCATGGGCACTTGTCCTTGAGGATGGCAGCGCCAGCCCGAGAGAGGTGGGCGGGCGCTGCCAGGAGGCTGGGGGGCCGCACGGGGACAGCCATGGAGGACGGGGCCGGGGGACAGCGCTGGGCCGGCCGCTCTCGCCCTCGGCCTCTCACTCTCCCACAGATGCTCCAGGGCGGCACTGTGGCTTAGACATCGCCGGTCTCTGCACCCAGGACACTGGCCCAAGGGTGCTCAGGCCAAATATGTGTCCCGGACAAGCCTCAGTCCCCAAACAGAGGGCGAGGTCCTGCCCCCACCCGTTCTCAGAAGCACTGCGGGGGATCCTCCGGTTCGCAGCGGTTCTGGAGGATTCTCAAAGGGCCGTGAGATCCGACTTCAGAGGAAACAGTAAAGGGACCAGCTCATCCTAATGGGTGAGAGGTGGGGGCGGTCACAGCACCGTCCTCAGGCATCAAGGACAATGGCCGGCCATGTCCCCTCTCCCCAGGAGGGACCACAGCCTGACTCCCTCAGTTCAGCTTGAAGATTCAGCAAGGAAACAATGACAAGAGGCTGCTGGGCCACTCCTGGCACTGTTGCTTCTCCTCTTCATGAGCACAAGACCTGCCCACGTCTCTCAGGCTGTGTGAGCCGCTCCGGAGCCCAGAGGACGCTGCCCAGGGCCGGGCTGGCGACAGAACCAGCAGAATCCCGTCTCCCAAAGCAGAGGCCCGAGGAGCTCCTGCTCAAGAGCTGAGGAAGGGGCCAGACCCACTTTCAATCCACCTGCAGCTCCCAGACCTGCCTCCTCCCCACCCCCTGCCCTGTCCCCAGACCCCGGGCCCGCACACTTACGAGTAGATGAAGACAAAGAAGTCTTTGATCTCCGGGCTTGGACCACTAGCCACCTTCAGAAACACATCCCGAGGTTCCCTGGGGCCCTGCCAACCAGATGTGGGTATATGAGGGCACATGCCACCCCTTCTCAGCTCTGCTTGACCCAGCCTGGCCTGGCCACAGCAGGTGGGAGCCGGCCCCTACCCCAGTGGGTTTATTAATCTTCTGTACTAGTCGGAATTCACTATTCCGTTCACTGCGAAGGAGAAAATCATTAGCTTCTTGATTTTGTATGGATCTCAATAATTACATTCTGCAGGAGATGTTATCCTATTTCCTAACTAGTCATAACACAATTATCGCCCTTATCCTTTACACAATGGTAATTAATAAGTGCCTTAATTACCATTCACTTTATTCACTTTGCTCCATGCCTTTTTAAAATTTAAATTCAGATGATCAAGGAACTGATCTGCTAGTGGAAAAAATAGAAACACATTCATAAAGTTCTCATAAGGATGTCACAATAGCCTTTAGCACCTTGGAAAGAAACCACTTAGTCAAAAACCTAAGAGGAAGAGGCCCCCAGGGGACTGGCGAAGGGTAGGGACGGCGTGCGTGGGTGGGGGCTCGCGGGAACCACCTGCCGGAGCCGGCCCACAACACAACCTACCACGTTCTGGGTCTCACAAATGACGTTCGGGTCACTACATCGAACGTGGACCGGGGGCTCCTCGCCGGGCATTCCCACGCGAGCACCTGGAATAGGGAACATGTCAAAGGAGTCTTCTCCACGGCCTGGGCCTGGGCTGCAGACAGCCCTGCGCGTCACATCATCTAGGACACACCGGGGCCTGTCACAGGTGCTCGGCAAACACCTGCTGGGCAAATGGACGCCGCCACCTCTACCCCAGGACAGCACTGGTGCCCTGTGCACTTCTGCGAGGACACCGGCCCTTCCACCCCAACATGGCACGTCCCTTAGCTACCTTTTCAGGGGACCATCGAAAGGGAAGCACCAAGAAGCGCTTTGGAGCAGGGAAGGCCTCGCTGTGCTCTGAAGGCACTGGAGACAGGGGAGCTGTCCGTTGAGGCGGCAAGTGTCCCCAGGCACGACCCCCCACCCCCGCCTAATAGGGACAGGCCTGGACCACGGGAGCTGTGACTTTTAGAACAGTGGACTCAGCCACCAAATGTGCACCTGTCACTGCAGAGGAGGCAGAAAGGCTGCCGTCTCAAATCATAAAAGCAGGTGGCAGGACTTACAATGCACCACATGTCGCTGGTGTAGCGGCACCAGAGGATGAAGTAAGGATGCCATCTGGCACCCTTGGGGGGACACTGTTTGCAAACAGGTGAACCTGCAAAATGCCAGCCACGGGGTCAGCAGGGCACCTGCCTGGAAGAGTGTGCCAGGGAGGCAGGCGGATGGCCTTCTTCAAAAAGGTGAGCTCCGGGTGATAGAAGCGGAAGACCTGGTCCACCACGTGGGGCTGGGGTTCCACAGTGAGGCAGAGCACAGCGATGGGCTTGCCACCGCCCGCGCGGAAGAAGACCTGCAGGGGAGCAGATGACACCGGTGTCACGACTAGCAGGCGGTCCGTGGGCAGCTCCACGTCCCCTGTCACCAAGACCCTCTCACCCCTCAAATGAGATGGGAAGTTCAGGTGTCGTCAGAGAGGCAGGGACAGAGTCTGCAGTGGCAGGTGCCCACTCGAGGGGACTGCTGAGCAAGGCCCAGGCCAGCACCCAGCACAGGGTTCGCGTGTGGACGCACTACTGCCATTTCTGAGTGAGGCGCCCCTCGATGCCGGTGGAAAAGTTCTGCAGTTCCAACACCAAAAACGACTTCCCCCAAAATCCCACCTTCCTGCACCCCGCACGTGTGTCTGCAGAAGTCATTCCAGAAAGATCTCAACATTAACGCCACCAGGTCCTAGTGGGTGGTAGTGGAGGTCACTGCGTTCACGGCCGAGCACATTAGCACAAGCTCTTTGATCCCAGATGCCAAAAAGAGGCTGTGCCTCAACCGAAAGGCCTAGACATAGAGACTTGCCTCCTGTTTTTAAAAAAAGTTATTTACTAAAAAAATGTATTTGTCCAAAAGAGGTACTAATTTGGACAGCTGATGTAATGGACATCTTTATTTCATTATACACACACATGCACACAAGTGTGCCCCAAGACACATGTATATGCACATATGCACACACGCATGCACATGCTTACACACGTGCACAAGCACACACAGAGGGAGTGGGGGAGGGGTAAGAATGGAAGCAAGATCTTTCTGAATATAATCTTGTTTTATAGTTTGATTTTGGACTTGTTTAAATGTTCTTAGTTAATTTTAAAACTAAATTTTAAAAAAGGAATCTCTATGTATTGAAAATAAACTACAACAAATCTGTCTATCAAGTTGGTGATACAACTGCCCAGAGAAGAATTCGTTAAGTAAATTTACAACATAGGACAAAAAGGACTAGGACAAAAGCACCACCCAGGAATGTCCACTGCAGTGGCCTTGCTCGCGGCTGGCACATATACTGTGAAACACACGCAAACACCTGTGTGGCCGGTGTGGCCAGCAGCGTTGGGCTGAAGGGGCTTGACCAGCGTGGTCAGCGGATGGGTCCCAGCAGCCACGGGGACGCTGGGATTCACACCCAGAGAGTGGAGGGCGGCAAGAAGCCAAGCTGCCAGGGACGTGTCCATGCCAGACCCTCACCCAGGGTCTGCTCAGTATCTGGGGAAGCCGCCACTGCCCGGCCAGGACATGAAGGAAGTCCACCTCTGAGGCCCTGCCCCCATCCCACCCCTGCCCTAAACCTGGCCTGACCCCTCCCCTCTAGGAGGGCAGAGAAGGGCACACGGGGTCAGGCCCAAAAGGACCCACATGATGGCAAACTGATGACACACTTGGTTCAGTCTATTAGGGAGACACTGGCTCGCACCGCAAGACCACAGGAAATCTCCGGAACGCCCAGGACCAGTCTGTCTCCTGCCCCTTTACCTTGGCACGTTTGGTGGGCATTGTGCTGGACATCCAAGGTGACCCGGCGTCTGTGCCCTTCTCGGAGCTCAGCTCAGCAGAGACCTGTGAGAAACCAATGAGCACAGGCAGGTCAGCAGGTGGCGTTCCTGGGTAACCAGCACCTACATGTGTGGGAAAAGCTGCCACCCTGGGCTAAGAGCTCGGGGTGACCTCGTTCACTCTCATGCCACCTCTGGGTAGCGACTGTCGTCAGCCAGCCTCGTCACACCAAAGAGGAAGCCGGGGCTGTCGTCGGGCAGGAAGTGGCAGATCCTCAGGCTCTGCCTGAGGTCCCCCCACTGTCCTTACAGCCTGTCCCCAGAGCCAGCCTGGAAACTGGGCACCTCCGGGAATCCCTGAAGCCCGCCCCAGGCGATGACCACCACCCCACAGAGCTGCCTCGAAAGGTCAGCCGGGAGCCGAAACGCCCGCCCCTCCTGGTCGCCCACACAGGGGTGGCGCCCGCCTCCCACGCACACCACCCCAAGGCTGCACCCCGTGTGGGGAGCAATGCCACTGTCGGGGGGGCAAGCGACATCAACTGCAGAGCAGGAAACGCCAGGAGATTTCAAGCCATTCGCTCCGCCACGCTGTCAGAAAGCCTTTGACCGATTTACCAGAGAGAATTAGGAGGAGACGGTCCAGGCTTTGGGACAGCCACCAGGCAGGGAGAGCCACCAGCGGGAGGAGAAGGCTCTGGCTGCCACGCACGGCGCGGGTGTCGCGGCTCCCGCTGAGTGACAGGCAGGGGAGAAACACGGGCGGAAAACCGAGGGCGTCCCTGGTTTCCCACTGCCATCTAGCTGGGTGGCATTTCCCTCCTGTGTCCGGCAACCACACCTGCATCGAGGCCGGTGGCCCCGCGGAGAAGCTCTGGAACTTGAAGGGGACGTGGGCGGTCTCCCGGGGGCGCAGGAAGAGCTGCGGGGCCAGGCCGACGCGCAGGTGGAACATGTCCTCCTCCACCGGCGTGTGCAGGCCGGCGGCGTCCTTGAAGTACTTCCATTCCTGAGTGTCCACGATGACGCTGGGGAGGGAGGGATTCTTCCAGGCAGGGCCCGAGGCAGGACGCAGCCCACCGCCCAGAGTGGCCCTCAGCGGAGCTGGCGGTGGCGGCAGGGCCTGCTCTTGGGGCAGGCGGACTCCAGCCAGCTCGGAGGTGGTGCCCGGTGGTGCCCGACTCAGACCCGGGCAGGGGCCGCGACAGGAGGGCTGCCGAGACCCACCTGAGCTCGGGGTTGTCAATCTCCACAGTCACCGTGTGCTGCGTGTTGTGGGGGTTCTTAAGTGTGAACTCAAAGAACTCGGCGGTGCCCAGCGAGGCGTAGAGCGTGTGCTGCGTGGTGATGGCCAGGCTCAGCGCACTGGCGATGCTCTGGGCCTTGGCGCGCTCCCGGTAGGCGGCGATGACCTGCAGGTCCCGCAAGTGCTGTGCACGGATGCTCTGTTGAGCCTGCGAGATGGGGGCCAGAGGGTGGACAAGTCCGCGCATGCTACCTCCTCGAGGGGCCCGGTTTGCTGGCCCCCGACTGCACAACCCACCCCAGAATACTAGTTTCTCCTGGAAAATGACCAGAACCGCCCCCTTCCTTGACCACGTGGCCAGGGTGGGTCTCAGTTGGCACTGGACAGATTCACTGGCCATCGAGCAGTCCACGCAGCAGCTCAGCTCCCTCTGCCCTGGCCTGCGGGTGGCGGCCCAGGGAGCGGGGTCTGCCTGCACGCTCCGAGGGGCTCTGCGCGGCTGCGGGGCCAGCGCCAGGCACGCCGGGAAACGGGCAGCAGTGGTTTCAAACAAAAGAGGAGAAAACGGCCCCAAAACTAAGACTGGTGACAGGGCTCGCCTGGCCAGGTCCCCAGCGTGGCACCAGAGTCCACGGGAGGGAACATGTCCCTGTCACGCTGTCCCAGTGCCCCAAATGACCTCACGCTGGGTCAGGGTGGGGACACCCCAGCACAGAGTGTGGACAACCCGCACACGGCCTTAGCGAGGCTCAGCCACCCTCCTTCGCTGGTGCCCCAGGGACTCCGTGGGCTCGGCCAGCAGGACGTGCTCTGCAGCATGGACACTGGCTTGCTTTTCTCGTGTGCCTCGAGTTAAAAGGGAGCCCGTCGCAGCTGCCGCACAATGTCTGAGGCCTGGACAGGGCCACCCCCATGGCTCAGCGTCAGCCAGGCTGCAGCTACTCCCAAAGCCCATCTCAGCCAGGCACCAGGAACCTTCAGTCTCACCCCAGGAGGCTGTGATGTCAGAGGGGACGGGCTGACTCAAATGCTTGCAGACTTTCACTCAAAAAGTGAGGAGGAAATCTGATCTCTGACTTACGTGACTTCAGATATGCCCTTTCTACTACGCGAAACCTCGGCCTTCGCTCTGCAGAGGCGAGGGTGCCGAGCCTCCGCCTCCCCTGGGATCTGGACACGGGAGGCAGCCGTGCTGACATGGGAGGCCCCTCCGACAGGCTGTGCTGGGCAGCAGGGCCGGGCTGGGGTTAGGACGCGAAGCAGAGCAGGGAGCGGCTTTTCAACCTTGGGATTCAAAGGGTGCACTGCTCCGACCCACGTCCTAGTGGAGGGGACAGAATCTACTTGCCCACCAGTGAAGTGGTCCCCAGGATGACACGGGGTGGGTTTTAGGGGTGCGGCCACTTGGAGATGGGAGAGAAGCTGGCCTATCAGACTGGCTGTCCTGGCCAGGGCACAGTGATGGCCGTGCCCTGCGTCACCGTGGATTTCATGGTCAAAGCGATGGGTAGGGACGGCGTGAACCTGGGGGCTGTGAGGAAGGCACCTTCCTGTCCACTCCTGCCTCCTTCTATCCTGCAGAAGACACTGTTAGCCAAGCACCCCACAGGAGACCAGGTGACTCTAGACGCCAGAGCACGAGCCAGGCAGGCACAGCCCTGCCCTCCCTCTCTTCTTGTTTCTGGGACCCACCCACCTGAAGATGGCACCAAGTGTTCACACTGCTCCTGCCCAGGCTGTGGGTTCAGCCACAGAGACCTGCCTGGGGAGAAGGCCAGCAGCACCATGCCGGGGTGAGTGTGTCTGCAGGTCCCAGGCTCAGTGTTAGCAGGTGCACTGCCTACAGGTATCAGCCATTCTCCATTATCAGCTTTATCAATAAAGAGTCATCAGTAAAACAGAGGTGACACTTTAGTCCCCATCAGCCATACTCTTACCTTACATGTTGGGAAGGGTGGTGAGGTTCACTGGGCCCTGTGTCCCAGCACCCAGCACACCCACCGGGGGACCCAGACGCTGGTTCAGGGACAGACCTGTGCCCTGGCAGAGCAGTGAGGCCCAGGGAGCCCTGTGCTGGAATTCTGGAAAGGACAGCTCTCTCTGTGGCTCTGGCATCAGGTGAAAACATGAGACTTAGGACTTGTGCCACCATTTCGCTCCCACGAGGAGCAATCCCGCAGCTGTTGGGATGTGTCCCTGCAGGGGCCTGACGGTGAAGCCAGGACACAGAGGGCAGGGGGAGGTAGGGAGACCCAGACCTGGGGGCCAGATGCAGCCCCAAGCTGCCACTACCCTGGGACAGTCCAGCTACCATGTCAACAGACGGGCTTGCTGCGTGAAGAAAACCGAGCGGTGACCAAGTCAGTCCCAGGCTGGACGTGTTGGGACACCTGCTCACACGTGGAGTGGCTGGGCCCTGGAGACCCCGAGGGCCAACGTGCATTGGGCTTTCTGTCACTCGCAACCCCCACCCCAACCCCAGGGAGTTGAACCTGTGGTTCTGTCTTCTACGATCCCATGAGGTACACCGAGTCTCTCCTCTCATTTCTTAGTTGCAAAATACTAAAGGGTCTATTTAGATTTTCAGCCAAAAACAGAAGCTTTTCTAGTTAGAATAATTCCACTGGCAACCAAGATACTGATGTCATTCAGAGCTCTCGTCCCCAAACCTGGGGGACCTCAGAATCGCCTGCAGAGCTTTCTTAAAAGCCCAGGCTCCGAAGGTGCCCCATCTACCCCCAGCCAATTAGAACCAGAATCTCCAGGGGGAAGCCCAAGAATCGGCTTTTATTAAAAGCTCTCCCAATAATTCTGACTTGAAAATTTCCCCTGGTGGCTGAAAGCGCCCATTCTCTCACATTCCGCAGCTAGCGGGAGCAAGATAAGCGGGTGCTGGAGGAGGGGAGAGGCAGCGGCACAACAACAAACACTTACCAACAGGCTGGTCCCGCGCCGGCCCAGCTCTCCTCCCGCCTCCTGCAGGCGCACGGACCGCATCCGCTCCAGCTTGCGCCTGCGGACGGCATCCACCTCACAGCCGGCGCCCTGGGGCGCCTTGGTCCCCCGGGTGTGGGTCAGCAGCACGGCAGCCAGCTCGCTATCCACGTCAGCCAGCTTCTGCGCTTGGACCACGTTTTTCCGCACTGGAAGGGGCAGAGAAGGAGGCAGGGTGGATACACAGCATCTCCCTTCCTTGCACGGGCAGACGGGGGACGGGCTCCCAGGCTGCCTTATCCAGGGAGGCAGCTCAGAGCATGCCTGGTTCTTTCGGCAGGCCCCGCTTGCACAGCTCTGAGATGTGGGTACAGACGGTGACCTCACAGCGTGGTCACCACAGCACCCCCCTACACCAGCCTCTGAAATCAAAGTTCCAACTGTGATGCTTAGATACACAGTTACCATCAGGTGATTTTCTAGGGTGAAAAGTCAGTGTTCTAGAAACTCGCTCTCTCTGGACATTAAAAGGCCCACTGACACCCTCGCTCAGGACTGCCAGCCTCAGCCCACAGGCAGCCCCCCCGAGAGCACCGTTCTAAGCCCTCAGACGCACTGTCACATTAGACCGTCAAACACGGCCCGTGTGGGGGTGTCATGAGCCCGGAGTTCAGATCAGGAATCAGGGGTTCTGAGGGGATGCACCCATGGCCAGAGGCCTCCAGCTTGTCAGGGGCAGGAGGAGCTCGGAGCAGGCCTGGCCCAAAGCTCCTGCTCTCAGCTCTGTGCCCAGCCACCCCTGGACTGCCTGGCCTCGGGCAGTACATCTCCTCCCAGCCTGGCTCTGCTCACACCCTGGACACACTGTGAAAGCCGTCTGGCAAACAGAAGCCAAAGAGCCTGGCACCAGCAGGCAAAAGAGCAGCCACACTGGGCGGACGTTTCCTTTCTGATACAGAGCTTGGCTTAAGGCATCGGTGGAACTGTCCTCTGACGAGGCCACGTCAATCGTTCAACCCAGCATAGGCAAGGCAGGTGAGGGGCACCCCAACTTAGGGCCTGGGTCCGTCCTGGCTCTCAGACACTTCCAGAAATTTCCCCCAGGAAGAAACACGCCAGCTTGCCCTCTCCCCAGACCTCTATCCGCAGACATGGGCAGCCCGTGGCACAGCCGTCTGTCTCCTCCTGTCCCATCTCTCCCTTTGTCACAAGTAAGCAAGTGCTGTTTCCAGGTTCCTCGCCACCATCCTATCTCAAAGCCATTTAACTGCTTTCCAAATGCCACGAGCTGGCCTTCGATGGCCGTCCCAAAGAACATTTTACGTGTCTCTGGGGCAAAGGTGTGAGGGGAGGCCCAGCCTGAATCAGGTCTGACCTGCACGGCCCCATGTGGGCAGGCTGGGGGTTTACAGTGAGTTTGGGTTTTCACACTGCAACGCCCCAACAAACGTCTCTCTTGGTTCCAGAGTGACCTCGCAGGATCACACTTGGGGGGAGAAGGAAGCGCTGAGGACATTTTTAAAATTCTGTGCAGCTTCCTAACCCCAGAACGTCACCCGACAGGTGAGACCTGGGCTTTCTAGCAGACACCTCCTGTCCTGGTTCTGATCACGACAAGAGCTGAAGGTCCCTGACCCCAGGAGTTCTCAGTCCTCTCAACAAATCCTTCCCGGTTCCGGCACCCTGAAGACAACTCTGAGGCCAAGGTTTCCAACAACCTCAGCCTCTGTTCCTGGAGTGGGGGACTGCCCACTCTGTGGAGCTGGCCCTGCCCCTGCCTTCCACACAGTCACAGGAACCAGCTGGAGGGGAGGCTGCACTGACCCTAAAGGAGGGAATCCGATTCGAAGGCAAGTTCACCACCCTTAACCACATCTGGACAAGTCCCCTGACCTCTCTTTGCCTTGGTTTCTTCAATATTAAAATGCGGAATCTGGCCCAGAATAGGCGTCACCTTGCTTGTTTCGTGGATCATGGATCACAGGCCCGGTGAGACATCTCAGGCACCGCCTTCCCAGGAGAATGTATGAAGTTGTGCCTGGGGTTTCGGGGGACTTGGGGGATCCTGGAGGCCTTGCAAGAGGAACCCAAAGGCCCTCCCAGCTCTAACAAGCCCCGGCGCTGATCCCCCCGGAGAACTGTTCAAGGCCAACACGCAGGGGCCACCCACACAAGAAAGCTCATGGCAGCTCTGAATTCACACAAGGTCATCTGCAAGACTGGGGGAACCGCTACTGAAAGAGCACTGCCCACTTGCAGTCCCAGTGACGGGTATTTATGTTTTCAGGTCTGTGCAGTCTCAAATTTTGAGGGGATGGAAAAAACTTCAGAGTTTCCCTGCCGTGAGAAACATTTTCACCAAACCCAGCTCTTTCTTTCCCAAGCTCCATAACTGGTTTGTTCTTGCTATTAACAACATGGGAATTTTCAAATTCATTTTTAAAAATCAGACCGTGTTCATCCTGACCTCTTCTCCATTTACTCTTCCCCCCGATCAGGCACAAACGCCACTTGCAGGACCAGCATTTCTGTGAAACGGGAGGGCTGGCCCGCAGAGCCCGGGCTGGCGGGCGCTGGGCATGGTGGATGTTGGGGGCCGACGGGGCCTGTGGGTCCCCAGGAGCACCACGTCTCCCGCACAAAGGTGCAGTTTCCGTAGCCAGCCGCGCGGCAGTCTCTCCCTAGATGGTTCTGAACTGAGGATGCAAAGAGGGTGCCTGTCCTTCCAAGGGAGCTCGCAGGTCCCCGAGCTGCTCTAAATGGGTGCTCCTGCCACGCCCACGGGGCAGCCACAGCCTGGCCCTGGATGCAGAGGGACATCGACTCCACCACAAACACGCACACACGCACGCAGCTTTCCACCTCACTCCTCCCTGCCCCCCACACCATTCACACCCACCGGACGTGGGTCTGACAGCTCTACTCACGTCTTGGGCCTCCACTCGTGAGGAGGCTGCCTCCGGGGAAGCAGCTGGCCCCATCGTTCGAGATGACTCGAGATCTGGATGGTGGCAACGAGCTAGGATTTCTCACCTTCTGTTCACGCAGGTGCCCTAAATGACAAACACCCCTGGCGTGAGACACTGACACCCAGTCAGAGTCTGCAGACCAGACCAACCCACCGCACCAGGTGCTGCAGCGCTCAGATCCCACCCACACCCTCCAAAGTGCTGACGTCCACGGTGCCGCTCCCCAGCTCGAAATGGTCTTGCCATTAAGGGACAAAAGGTGGGGGCTCATTTTTCTTTGAACTCTTTCATCTTGTGTTTTTTTTTTTTTTTTTTTATCCTGTTGTCATCTCAGCAACAGCCTCTGTTTTCTCGAGAGGAACCAAAGCACGTGGCGCTCACAGTTCACTTGCATGCAGGTTCCCACCGCTGCCTCTCCGGGTCGCAAGGCAGCTGCTGCACAGCTCACCTTGGCCTTCTGCAGGTCGCACCGTTCACGGAGAGGCCTGTGTGCGCTCATGCGTGCGAACATCTGACTCCACGCACAACTCGGGGTGGAAGAGCCTCGCCAAACTAGAACCTTCACAGGAGCCGCCCCCATAACAGACGCCTCTGGAGAGCAGTGGTGTGGCCTCAGGACTAGCATGTCCACAGGGAGACACGTGACCACGGGAGCAGTGCCCCATGAGCCTGCAAATGTGAGTGTCCCCGGGGGACGTGGTGCTCACCCACGGGCATGCTCTCCGGCAAGGTCGGGACCCACAACCCCTGCCTGAACTCCCAGGGTGAGGCAGAGCACAGCTAATGAAGTCACGTTCCAAAATGAACTACCCAAGTTGCACACAAAATGCTCGGGCTATCGACTTCCGCTTGTGCTGTCACTTCCAACGAGAAAGTGTTGAATACCCACAGGCCTGGGGCATCCTGGCAACCTTTCTGGGAGCTATCAGAAGTGGGAACCCTTTCCCCTGGGCTCCCCGCCTCTCTGCAACCCACCCCTGGTTCCCTCATTCCCTCAGGCCCAGGGTAGGGAGGGACCTCTCCTGCTTGGCTGGGCCCCTCCTCTGGCCCTCGGCAGATCCACCTGCTGCTCTGGGCTCCTTCCTCTCTTGCCTGCCAGGAGCTGCTGTGTTCAAGAGCAAGCTCAGGCCGGGCGTGGTGGCTCACGTCTGTAATCCTAGCACTCTGGCAGGCCGAGGCAGGCGGATTGCTCGAGGTCAGGAGTTCGAAACCAGCCTGAGGAAGAGCGAGACCCCGTCTCTACTATAGATAGAAATAAATTAATTGGCCAACTAATATATATAGAAAAAATTAGCCGGGCATGGTGGCGCATGCCTGTAGTCCCAGCTACTCAGGAGGCCGAAGCAGGAGGATCGCTTGAGCCCAGGAGTTTGAGGTTGCTGTGAGCTAGGCTGATGCCATGGCACTCACTCTAGCCTGGGCAACAAGGTGAGACTCTGTCTCAAAAAAAAAAAAAGAGCAAGCTCAGTGCCAGGTGCGTCGCACACCCAGGTACCCACAGAGGTGAGCCACATTCTCCGTCCAATGCAGGCTCTGCTGGTAACAAAGGTGGAGTTTTCACCTCCCGCCACCTAACAGACACGTCTCTCCTAGAACAGTTCTGAACAAGCTGGAAAGGAAGTGCCCATCCTTCCAAGGAAGCTTGGCAAGTCCCTCAGCTGCTGTAAGTGGGTACACCCCCTCGAGACCTGAGGGAACAGCAGCCTGGATTTCGGAAGGGCCCTGCAAGCCAGATACTGAACTGCAGCTGGTGACGCCCAGGGCAACAGAAGATCATCCCCCCCCCCCCAAAAGACTGTGCAGGGCAAAGGCCCCAGTCTGGGGGTGGAAAAAGACGAGATTTAGAAATTATAGACAGACTGAGATTAATCTCTCACGAAATTCCAGGGGAGTTTACCTAGCAGATGGATGGAAAGCTCCAATCGGCTCCGTACAGCCATGGTGACAGTCCCTTCTCTCCCTGAACCTACATTCTCGTAACGGGTAAGTTCCTCCGGTCATCTAAAGCATGTTCTATGGACCTTGGCCCAGCCTGGGCTGGCCTGCTGCCACCTCCTACAGGCCAGAGCTGCTCCTGGTCACCTGTTCCCGCTGCCGTCTTCTTCACAGGCTTTTTCAAAACGGAAGCTCAGAAAGCAACTGTGGCCAAGCTTTGGAAGCGCTCGCTGTCCGCTCCAGGCTGCTGCACGAGTAGACGCGGATTCCACTGCATAAGCCGTCCCCAGAGGCAACTTCAAAGCTCCTGGGTGCTCAAACATGGGGTCAAGCCACCTGCTCGACACGCTGGGAAGTCTGCCTCGAGCCCAGGTTCAGCCAGAGAACACTCGAGGATGTCCCTGAGGAGGGCTAGACAGCAGGGTCACCTCCCCAACCACTGGTAGCAACCAGGAAGGCCAGTAACATATGTATCCGGTCATCTCTTCCGAGGGGAATGTCATTCTGGCCAATGCCCCGATAGCTGACAACACCTCATCCCACTGTCTTTTCTCCTTGACCTCGACGCCAGCATTGTCACGCGCAGGACAGCAGCACTGACCTCCCATCTGCTCAGGACCCCGCCAGACCCCACGAAGACACGGCTTCTGTCTCCCCTACTTGCCCTGCCCTGTGCTTCAGCCTGCAGGCGACCCACCTCCCTGTGGCCCCCGCAGCATCCACTCCCTCCACCTGGAAGGAGGACTGTTCTCGTCTTTTCTCTGCTCCCCCTGCAGAGGGTCCCAGAGGCACTCCGCTACCGCGCCAGCCTGACACCGCTGCCTAAGCTTCCACACTCTTCACGGCGGCTTCCATCTCCCACGTCCAATTAAAGTGGAGCCCTTCCAGCTGCGGCCACGGAGTCTCTGCCCAAATGCATCTTCGCGTTTCCAGGGGATCCACTAGTGACCCCAACAGCAGCTTGTCGTCATGGGATCAAGATCAAGAATCCAACATCTGCGCCTCTCTGTGCAGACAGATGTTCACGTCTCATGGCCTGTGGCCTGCTCCTTCTTCTGCAGGCCGAGAAGGTCGGAATCCGAGGTGAGACGGGCACTCGGACTTGATCCTCAGTCACCCGTGAACCTTTCCACCGCTGCGCCAGATACAGCACAAGCATCACAGGGAAGAAACGGTCAGTGTCCTCAAGGAGTTGCCAGATTTGTGAGGGGAAATGGCAGACAAACGAGCAGCACAGGGCAGTGACAGAGTGTGGGGCAGGGAGGGGACAACTGCCTGATCCAGGGCCCAGCGCACTGGTGCCAGAGCCAGAACTGCAGGCACTGAAGTCGATATTCACGCCTGGGGCCCCGCCGCCTTCCGCATGACAGGGATGAAGCCCATCGGGCCCCCAGGCGCCCCAATTTCCTTCCCATGAGCTCAGCATTGGTGCAGGCTCCCCGCTGTCTGCATCTCTTCCCACGGGAATTTGTGGCAGGGGCGGCAGTTCGTGGCTGACAGTCTTGGCAAGCTCTCTGTCACGTCCCAAAGAGCCACTCCAAGGAGGGGCCTCCCAGCTGCCCAGCAGGTGGGCACGAAGCACCCGCAGTCCTGTGGGCAGCAGGGGCTCCACCCCACAGCCAGGGGAGGCCCAGAGTCTTTCTCAAGCGCCTGTTTCTGACAGCTAGAGGTTCCCTGCATTACATACAAGGAGGCCTTTGGTCCGCCCATGTCGGACCGGAGTGCGCTGGCCCAGCCTAAGCCTGCTAATGTGCAGCCGGTACGTACAGAGAGACCACGGAAACCTGCAAGGTCGGGATGGGTCCACACAGCTCGAGGGGGCAAGCAGCCATCGTCCTTGGAGCTCGAGCTCTCATGGGGACTAACAATGATGACAGGTGAGGCAGGTGGGACCAGCAGGATCCCGAGGGTCACCTCACAGACAAGGGATGCTGCTGGGCTTCGCTCCACTTCCTCTTACTACATTTGCACCAAGAGCATGTGGGAAAACAAACCGAAGAGCTGAGTTTGTACCTTACTTCTTCTTTCTCACTCAGGAAGGGTCCGGGTAGCAAAGCAGGGCATGATCTGTGCTCGGGTTACCTGGTGCAGGTTTTCTTGCCCTCCGGTGGGATAGAGGGTCACGCTGGGACCAGCACATTTGCTGCAGGGGCAGAAATTCCCTCCAAACACACAGGGCTCCTGAGGCAGCCCTGCAGCTGGAGCAAAGCCACCGAGTGTCTGACTCACACTCGGCCATCTGCCCAAGCCCATCACCACCTGGCTCTCTCTGAGGTGTGCGGTTAGCTGACATCGTCCCCTGAGAACACGGACGCTTGACCCGTGGGGCCGCCTGCCCTGATGCCTGCCTCTCCCGGGAAGGCCCCTCCAGGAAGGCTGCAGAGCACAGGTGACAGCCGAGCTCCCAGCCGTGCCCCCGTCCTATTTCACAACCACGACCACTGGGACAGAAGAAAACAATGTGGTCCTTGCAATCTCTCTGCGACAGACGCTCACTGAACAACAGCGCAAAGGAAGCCGCTACAGAGTGGAAGGGCCGGCCGCGGAGGAGCAGCACCAGGCAAGAGGACGGTCCTCTCCCCGCCATAAGAGCCACAGGAGCCCTGGGCCGAGTTGGCGGCCACCTGTGTCCCCATCCGTGGCTGGGGACGAGTGGCTGCCTCGAGTGGCCTCAGACGGAGACACGTGCATGGCGAACGTGGCCGGCGCGGCAGGGTGCAGGCCAGGGCCACGGCGCAGCCTCCAGGCGGGGATGCCCTGAAGGCCCCCACAGCCACCGCCCAAGCCGCTGGCAGACAGCTGCCCACTGCTCCACAGAATAACCAGTTTTATGGAGAAATAAGAGACATAACACTTTTTTTCTAGAAAATGCCAAGTGTCCAGGGGCGCACCGGCTCCTGCGCCGCAACACAGAGCGTGCGGGCAGCGTCTGTCCTCTGTCCCGACCTCTCCCTGTCCCGCGGGCACGGGAGCCTCTGCGCCGCTATCTCAGACCCGCTCTCCCACGAGCTTATCTTCCTCTTGCAGGCAAAGTATGAAAATGACAATTCGAGATAACGTATAATGGAGCCAATCTTTCTTCTGAAGATAAGATTTTAAAACGTGGAGTCACTGCACATTTGTGGGCTGCTGAATTAAATATAAAAACAACCAACGCAGTCTCAGAAGCAGAATGCCTCTTGCAACTCCCTTCGTCGTGTGAGCCTTTGAATAATGTCTGCTCCTCACATGTGGCTCATTTATTTCTCCGAACCTAATTGAGTTCTGCTGTTTCCATATTGTCTGTTTTCCAGGCTGCCTCGGATTTTACATTTGTAAACAAGCAGGCAGAAACCTCCAAGCAGACTTAATGAGCTGTGCGCCGCTCCCTCCTCTGCCACCGCGGCTGCCAGCCCCGGTGCTGTCAGCACGGCGGATGTGGCCCACGGGGCTCTGGGGCTTAGAACCAGGCTGCGTTTGGAGGAATGGAAAATTCCCTAATAAAATGACAGAGTTTCCGAGTCCCTTCCAGACATGGCCCCAGAAATCTCAAGTGGCTTAGTTTTGTTGTGTTTTCAATTCTGCCCAGAAAAACCCCAAACCTTCTAGAGCACCCTCCAGGGAGAGCCAGTGGGTCGGCCACAAGCCCTACAGGGCCCCACGATGTCCCTGCCTACCGGCCCGCCAGCTGCCCTGTGGAAGCCTCTGGGCTGTCCCAGCATGGCCCTCCCGCACCGCCCGGCTCAAACGCCTGCCCACTGCTGGGGCGGCACGTGGGATGGGGACGGGGACTTCGCTCGGCCTCTCTGATGAGCAGCCCTGGGGACATCGCTGACACAAGGTCACGGTGCTGGACCAGGAGGAAACAGGCTTCTCCATCCTTCTCTCCTGAGCTGTACGAAAGTTCGGGAACATTGCTCTGCCCTCCATGATGAAACAGTTCCGTGGGCTGCTGCTCCAAATGAAAATCCCTGCTGGATGGAGCCAGTCACTTTATTCGAGGATTGTCACAGAGATGCCCCACAGATAGCACCAAGAAACAAAATGCAGGCGAGCCTAAGATGACTCAGGACCTCAAATCAGGATGAGAAATCAGGAATACCAAACAACTGGTGCCAGGACAGACGCGGGGGCCGAGGACAGACGCTCAGCAGCCAAGCCCATAAGGATTCTGCTGCTTTGCTACAAATACAAAGCGTGTGGTGCCCACGACATGGCCCCCATGACGTGGCCCCTGCCCTGAGGGAGCTTACAAGCTAGTGGGGGAGACGGGGCTCGCTGGAGAATGGTGCAGAGCCAGGCACAGCTGGGGGGACTCTCACCCACGTTGGCCAAGGTCAGGTACAGCCGGCCCTTCACCACCGAGCGGACGCCGATGGGCTTGACGCTGCCGAACCCCGTCACGTCTCCGCTCACCGCCATGGTGTCCCACTCGTATTCAGTCATCACCACCTCCAGCTCCTGCGAGACCTGCACGGCCGGCCGGCCCTGGCGGAGGAGGTGCTGTGGGGGAGAAACGCGTGCTCAGAAGCCGGAGTCCGTTCCGCAGCAGCCCTGCAGGCAGAAGCAGATCCCAGGCCACCAAGAAAGGCAGCTTCCTACAGGCAGGAGTCCTCATTGCAATTCTTAGGTGAAGCACAACCCAATTTACCCAGTGAATAAACACCGCCAGGCTCGGGGACTCAAGGGCAGGCCTGGCAGCCGCCCGGGAGGAGCCGTCCCTCCGCAGGGGCGAGATGGGGAAGGAGGGAGCAGAGCCACGAGGGGGGAGCCGAGCCGGTGCTGGGACAGTGAGTGCTCTGGGGGAAACCTTCAGGAGAGGAGTCTGTGGGCAGAGAGGGCTGGGGAGGCAGGCCGGGCCATGGGCACAGGCACGGAGACCCCCAGGGGGCTAAGGCTGCAGGGCGGCCCACGGGTCCTCCCCCCCCAGGAGGGCATGGGGGACCTGAGGGGACCGGCTAGGGTGCTGAGCTGAGGCCAGGCTGTGAGGATCTCTGTGCCAGGCCGCAGCTGTCAGAGCAGGAAAAGCCGAGCTCAGGACAGTGTCGGCAGGACCTTCCCGACTGCGGTCTTTCCTGCTCATCACAGTGAATCCCTCGATACTCTGCTTGTGGGACACGCCTGGGGTGACAATGGAAGCACAGGCTGCTCCAGGACTAGCTGGGACATTCCTCACTGTGTGGCCTTGGGAAAGCCCTTGCTGTGCCTGAACTAGAGCGTCTTCAAACCTAAACGAAAGCCTGGGACCGCGCTGAGGTCCTAGCCTTTGCAAGTCCCACACTTCTCCTACAGGGCAGAAGAGCCTGTCCCCGGGAGACGCCCAGGGCGGAGCCTCCCTAGAGGGTCTGGGGCTTCCAGTCGCTCAGCCCCTGCTGGCTTAGCAGTGCTCGGCCGCATAGCCACAGGAATCACACACACATGCACCGTCCAGGAACCTCAGCTGCTGTAACATGCGAAGACTGCTTTGGAGAATGGCCAACAAATATAAGAAACAATATCCAGCCTCACTAGGCAGGAAAGAAATGCAAATAAAAACAAGGTATCGTTTCTCAACTACCAAAATAGCAAAGTGTTTTTCTGAAAGGCCAACGCCATAAGGGCGAGTGTCTGGGAACTGGGGCCTCCTCGCCCCCGAGGCACGGGCCTTGCCGTGCGGACGGGCCGCGCCCCTGCCTGGCTCCAGCACCCGCAGCCCTCAGAACGCCACTGCTGGGAACTCGCCATTCGGGGACAAAAAGCATCAGGGTCAGAAATGGGCCAAAAACTCTACTCTGGTCATCGTCGGGGGGCGGGGGGAGGGGGGCCTGGGCTTCATTTTCTCCACTAGAAACAAGGATGACAACAGGACTGTCCCAAAGGGCTAGGCTGTGGGTTATGTCGAATGAGGCCCACGGCAGTCACCAGAAGTAACTGCTCTCGTTGGCCGCCGAGACAGTACGTTATTTTCACCATCCTTGGGAAATCAGCTAGAAGTCAGGTGTAAAATTTAACTTCAAGAGATCCGCTACAATGAAAAAGGAAAAATCACTTGAATATCCAGCAACAGGGGAGATGCAAAACAAGGTGAAATGCACCCTTGTCTTGCAGAAAACAGACCTATCAAAGGATGAACAGAGCATCTCAACCACATCAGGATCTGGCGTCCCAGGGGACTGTCTTTCCCTACCTCAGTTTTCCATCTTGTCTACCTACGTTTTAAAGTTAAAAGACTTTATTTGAGAAAAATAAATTTTAATTTATCCAAGTCTATGTCGACAAACATAGTGTTTAAGGGGCTCTTCATGTAAGTGACAACACCTAGTCCCTGCCCTTGGGGACATCAAGGCCAGGGTGGGGACAGACAAGCAATGGCCCAATAACCCAGCGGGAACCGAGGACCAGGCAGAGGCATCAGAATCGCAGCCCGCACCTGCTGCGTCCTCACCGCCTGCAGACCCCACCCTGAGCGCTCGACGCACACTGTGCCCCGACTTCCCCCACCCCAGGGGGCACATGCTCCTCACCATGAGGACACTGAGTCACAGGCACAGTCGGTGGGGCGGGAGGGAGGGAAGAGGAGGTAAAGCACCAGGGGAGGGGGAGCCCGGTGTCAGGGTCCCCCAACCCCTGCACTCGAGGGATGAGGGGACACCTAGGAGCACACGGCAGGTGAAGGAGCAGAGGAGTGACAGGACGGGATCTGCACTGCTCAGGGACCACGCGGCCGCTGGAGAGGACAAGGCTAATGGGAGCGGAGGGGCGGTTGTGGCTGGAGTCCAGAGGAAAGTAGCCACGTGGGAGTAACGAAGGGGACAAAATGCAGAGAAGCAGGAGCTCCATCCTCTCCCACCTCCACCCCGCAGGCGGGGAGGAAAACTCTCAGGACATCATGTCCGCGAGTGCAAGTGGCTCCAGCCCTTGGCCCAGGCACTGACCACCTGGGGTCCCCAGGACAGAAGGCTTGGGGAGAAAGCCCAGGGAAAAAGAGTGGATGAATGGATGGATTTAGGTTTCAGTATACGAGCAGATTGGAAAAGCACAATTAAAACAACAGATTCTAATTTCAACTAGAATTGGGAACGCACAATTCACGTAACTGGTAACGGGAGTCAGAGAATACTTCACCCCCAGTCACCCACGCCTCCCGTCATCCTGTCGGGAAGGCCACCTCCGACGCGCCAGGCCCTCGGGGAACTGACTTGACCACATGCAAAGGATCAAAAGGTAACACTACCAGGTTTTGGTACCTGAGTTTGATCCTAAGAGTTCACTGACCAAAGTCCTAGCATTACAGAATTCAGACTCTGTGAAAAATCTTTTCCTTTCGGAAGGCAGAGGATGAGGCACTGGTCTTAATTAGTAAACAAAAGAGCTAAACCACAGTGCTGGACAGTGACAGCCACTACCGAGCAGATGGCCTTGTCTCACGAGGGCCACTGCCACCGCTGGCCGTGCCTATCCTGCAGGGAAGCCCCTACCTTCATCTGGACGGCGGCAGACCCGAGGAGAAGCAGGGAGTCCCCGTCCCAGACGTCCATCTGCAGCGTGTGCGCAGCCAGGTAGCGGAGGAACCAGCGCTGCTCGCCGGGCTTCAGGAACCCGGGGTCCACCATGTACTTCAGCTGGAAGCCGGGAGACCCTGTGCAAGAGAGGCCCCATGAGCCCAAAAGTAATTGGAGTCATTCATCATCTTTACGCTGTGAAGAGATTTCTGCTCTGGTCATGATTACTAATTTCTGCTTCCATCATAGCCACAGTTAATAAACACATTAATCAAAAACATCATAAAACATCCAAATTAACAAAACTGAGACTCATGTTCAGGAGACTACATTTCTTTCCAATATATACAATAAACTCCCCCTGAAATGAGATTTATGGTCCTTGGCAAGTCCTTGTAAAACCGTCTGTGACGGGGGAGGGGCAATGCCCCGGCGAGGCTCGCGGGGAGTTTATCACTCCGGGCACACAGAGCCTCGGGACCAACGCAGCCTGATCCGCCGTCGGGACAGGGACACTCACACACGTGGGCACAGCCCAGCCTGAGATCGGGCCTCGGATACGCTGTGCAGGACCCAGGACCCCTCCTCGCCCAGCCCATGGGGACCCATGAGGACCCCGGGCTCCTCTCCTGGGGGAGGCTCCTGGCTGCCAGGCTGGCTGGGAGATGGGCACTGGGCCACACCTGCCTTCACCTTCTCGAAGTGGCACGATCATTAATTGTAAACTGACGAAAATGCCACTGAAATCATCACTAGTTAAAGCGCAGGGAACAGCATGCTGGGAAACACGTTCCAAACACCATTTTTTCCCTTTTCTACCAATAAAGGTAACTACATTTACGAAGCCCCAGCGGCCGGCCGGAGCCACCACACCCCCGGGAAGGCCACGGACTCACAGCCCACCTGCTCTCCTCAACACCAGGGCACAGTGCTATTGGTGGAAGGAGTGAGTGCAGCGGGTGGGGACAGGGGACACGGCCTGAAACAGGGGCCACAGGGACTTGGAGAAGGTGCTGGCTGCAACGTGAGCTTAAAGGGGCGTCTCACAGGGTGGACCGGGAGGTGAGGAATCAGTACAAAGACTGAGGAGGAGCTGGCAAGAATTATCACACAGTGACACAGAGTCCCCAGGTGTGGCTTCTCAGCGGTGACCAGACCAAGCACTGCACCCCCTGCCCTGAGGACTCCAGCAACTAGTCGGAGCTCAGGACGCATCCACGCAGATGGGAGCCCCACAGCAGGTCTCAGAGGAGCAGCGGGCCCTGAAACAAAGATTCTGAGTGCCAAAGCCTGGGCTTGGGTACTGCCCGGCCACCAACATGGGCTTCGGGGGAGGCAGCAGCCCAGGCCCACCCCCACACTGGCCAGACCCCTGCAGGCTGACTTCCCAATGACACCCTGGCCTCCCCACACCCCTACCTCAGCCTCTCCTACACCACAGACACAGCCAAAGCTCTAGGTGCATCCGAATGCAGCCTTCTCTCCAGCCAGCTACACCGCCACCACCCCCTTGCCGCCAGGTCCTTCAATACTACCATTAATCCACTCAGCAAACAAGGCTGTGCCCCACCACATGCTGGGCCCTGCACGGGGTAACATGGGAACACAGGACAGGCAGGGTCCCTGCCCTTAAGCAGCTCAAGGTGTCTGCACCCAGAGCTGACAGTGTGCAAGCTGGGCTGGGGCGGGGGGTGGTTAGGGTTAGGTGAGAACATGACCAGATCGGGGGATGCCTAGATGCCCTGGCGAAGCTGTTTCCCAGCATGTCTGTGAGAGCACTTCTACAGAAGCTGGGCACGTAAGTCAGTGGACAGACAGAGGAAGACCCGTCCTCAGGGTGGGGCACCACCCGATCGGCTGGAGACACAGCTAGTACAAAGCAGGTGGAAGAAAGGGGACATTCAGCCTGCTGGCTCCCCCCAACCTCTGGGCTTATGCCAGCGGCCTTCCAGGGGCTCTCAAGTCTTTGGCAGGCTGGGGTCCGCACTGTCGGCTTCCTTGGCTTTGCAGTTTTTGGACTTGCCTGAGCCACACTCCCGCCTTCCCTGGGAGCCACACTACCAGTCTCTATCATTCCCCACTTGCAGACAGCCTACATGAGACTTCGCCTTTGTACCTGTATAAGCCAACTCTCCTTGTTAAATTCCCTTTCGTGTATATAAATATCCCATTGGTTCTGTCCCTCTGGAAAACCCTAGTACAGGGGGACGCCGGGCGCAAGGGCCATCCCGGTCTGAGTAGTCACAGGCCTCTTAGACCAGGCCCCCCACTCTCCCCACTGCAGGCCCCTACCTGCCCACTCCCGTCCAGCTGACACAAACGGCTCCTCAGTGGCCATCCCTGCAGCCCAAGCTCGTCATAGTACAGTGCTGCCAAAGCACCTGCCTAGAGAACTCTGTGCTGTCTCCATCCCGCTGCAAAGTCTGTGATGGCACCAACCATGGCCTGAACAGGTAACAGACCCCGGGGGCAGTGGCACCTGCCTCCCCAAGCTTACTTCCCTCACCCCCCTCACAAACACCATGCCCCGCCTGGCTGGATCCTTACTGCTGCCTCAACTCAGCCCCATTCCCAGGTCCGAATCTGGGTGGAGGCTCTTCCTCTGGCTGGACGGCCTTCTTCCATCCCTCTTCTCAATCTCCACCTTTCCTTCATGACTCACAAATACCTCCTGTTCTGTGCAAGCATCCATAATTCCCTTGGATGATGGACACTTTAGAGTACTAACATCTATTCACAATGAATGTATAATAGCTATGAATATCTATGCACCAAATAACAAAGCAGAAATCTAGAGATTCAAGGAGAAATAGAAGAAAACACAATAATGTCAGAAACTAACCACTTTCCATTCACCAGTAGATCTGGTGAGAAATAAATAAGGATACAGAAGACCAGACAGCTAATCCCTAAAGTAGAGGGCATGCAGATATATATTTTAACACTGTACCCCACTAACAGAGAGTACATCTCTTCAACTGTATTTGGAACATTAATAAAAACTGACCATATATTAGGCAACAAAAAACCTAAAGTACACTCCATGAAGTAGAATAATACAAATAATATTCTCTAATCACAATGCAATAAACTTGAAATAACAAAATTTTTTACAAGACAAATTCACAACTTATAAATAGCTTTATGTCAAATAAGAAAATCAAAAAAGGTTTTCTAGAAACAACAAAAATGAAAACACTACTTATCAGTAACAACAAACATAATGATAATCAAAGGAAAATTCATAGCCTTGGATATTATATGCCCATAAAAACAAAAGAAGATAAAAGAATTAAGCAACTCAAGAAAGTTAGAAAAATAACAATAAAGTACACCAAAAAGAAAGGAGAAAGAAGAAAATAGTAGGGAGAAACACAAAAGTTCATGTATTAGAAAACAAGAAAATAGCAAAACCCATATGAGATAAACTTTAAAACTCTTCAGAAAGACACAAAAGTGGAAACGAACAAATAGAAAGGCATCTTGTCCTTGGATAGGACATCTACCATTTACGTGTGAATTCTCCCTGTGTTGATCTCTAAATGTAACAGAATCCCAACAAAGGTACAGATAAGTCTCCATGGAAAACTAAATAAGGAAGACTATTCAGAAAAACCCGGTAAGGAAGAGCAATGGGGTGGGGCTTCCTCACTGGGAATCAAAGCAACTATAACATCTCTGATTGAACCGTGTGGTCGCAGGGACGGACAGACACAGGCTAATGCTAGGCCAGATCCAGCCATGAGCTAAGGACGTTTTTAAAGGGTTACAAACGAAAAGAAGAAAATGCAACAGAGACCACATGTGGCCCAGAAAGTCAAAAGATTGCCTATCTGGCCCTTAACAGAAAACAATCTGCCAACTTCTAGTCTAATGAAACAAAATAGAAAATCCAGACATAAACCCAATTATATAAAAGTGGTTGGACTGTGACAAGGGTGGCTCTCAAGTCACTAGGGAAAAGATGGACTTCATACCAAATGGCATTGGGTCAACTGGACAGATCTGAAAAAGGGATAAAGCTGGATCCCATGACACAGCAGGATAAACTGCAAATAGACCAGAAACACAAACACAGAGAATGAAACCCACAAGTCCTGGAAGGACAGGGGCCTAAGGCTCTCTTCCAAGTGGAAGGGAAGGAAGCCATTCTACCTATGACTCAAGAATCTAGAAGCAATAAAAGACTGATACATTAGATTCCATAAAAATAACTTACACGTGGTAAAATCCACCATAAGCAAAGTAAAAAGACAAATGACAAAGCACGAAAACACATTTCCAATTTAAGTCACAAAGGTTAATCTCCCTAATAAATAAAGAGCTCCCAAAGCAGAGGACAAAACAGACTAAAAACCTGATAGAAAAAAATGGAAAAAGATATGAATACAAGTTTGCAGAAAAAGAAGAATATAACAGATGCTCAAGTTTACTCATTATAAGAGAAATGCAAACTAAAACTTCACTAATATTGATTTCACATCTATCAGACTGCAATCCCAAAGTCTAACAACCCATTTTGGGGACTGGGCACAAAGAGAACAGGCATCCTCCAGATTGTGTGGAGCACGGAGGAGGACCCCCAGATGGAGGGGTGCCTGGCAGTGTCTGTCGGCACCGCTGAAGGCTGGCCTCTGTCATCTCACTTCTAGACCCAGAAACACAAGATTATTAAGTGCTGCATTATTTGCTATAGCAAAATACTGGAAATGACCCAAACGTCCATCAGCGGGAGGCTGATTGAATAACGACAGAACAGGCGCCCAGCAGAGCACTGCACAACTACAGGAAGGAATGTGGATGACTTCCACATGGCATGAAGTTAGGATGTGACATTAACCGAAAAACAACAAAGTGCATCTGGGATGCTACCTAGCAAATAAGGAAAGAAACGGAAACAAAATACATGTATTTGCTTATTTTTGAAAAAAACAAATAAAAACACTAGAAGGATAAACCAAAAACTAAAAGTCTGGTTACTGCTAGGAAGGCAGGGCGTACTCGGCGTACAAGGGACCCTGGTCTCACGTTCGAAGCTGTGTAAATATTCCAAAAAAATTAAATCAAAAAGGAAGGAAAGCAAACATAAAATTGAAAACAAATTAAAGCAAATGAATCGTACTGAATACCAAACTGGTAACAGAATCCCCAGGGAAAATTATTTTGAGGGCTTCTGTCACATTAAACCAACTATGCACCCTCAGCAGGATAGAACCTAAGACAGAAAGCCCTGCAAAGACCCGAACTTCACTGGTATGTTCATTATTAATGTTAACATTAGCGGTGTAATTTTGAAAATGTCATATAAATTGTAAAGTTAAATAAATGAGAACCACATCTTTCTGTGTAAGGGAGATACAAATGAAATCAGGAAAACTAGCCAAAAACTCTACATCTTTATTAGAAATATCAATACGAACTCATTTTTTAATACGTGTTCCAAGATCTTTCAGGGAAAGCCTTCAAAGCAAGGAGCCCCAGGATCAAAGCAGCCCAGGTGGCTGAAAAGCCTTCTGTGCTCAGGAGGACCCGGCTCCTTAAAGGAGTACAAGACCAGCCTGGGACATAGCACCATCCCAGAAGCAAGGACATGCCCACCTGAAGGGCTCCCACTGGCCAGACAAGGGCAAATTTGTGCAATGAAAAGTAATAATGACGAATGTAACACAATACATCAGTAACAATCCAAGAGATCACAGTGATTTAAAAAAAAAAAAAAAAAAAAACCCAGCCCTCTAAAAGCCCAATTGCCACTGCTCGAGTAACTATCCCACAACCTTCTTACTCTAAAAAGGGGCAGTGAAACGAGAAGTATTCAACCTATGTCCTCTCTTTTTGGAGGACATATATTTAGTCCCCCCTGGTTGATAGGGGACACTTCTTTTTTAATAGAAGAATGTCATCTAATAAGGAAAGACCAAATGATGGAAAAATTACCATTTCAAAAACTCAATTAACTGACCCACCCAAGCCCAGCCAGGGCTTCACACAGGGGGTAGAAGGGAACAGATACTCACAGCAGCCAAAGAAGAGCCCTGAGAACTCCTCACTAAGTGATCAAATTAGTGCATCTCCTAAGTTTTGATATGCAAGGTTATTTTGTCATTCTGTTTCAAATAATCAGTCATTTCTATTTTGATTTCTTCATTGACTCATGGAATAATCAGAAGGAATTTTAAAATTCCAAAAAGGCAGCAGTCTGGAGTGTTTATGGGGAAGGGAGTGACTGACTTCTGATCTTGTGGCATCATGGCCAGAGAATGCCATAAAATTGATTTGATATTGGTTCTCTTGGCATAGGGTGACACATAAGAATGATCAGTTCTTATAAGTTTCAAGGTATGCTTAAAAATAAGGCATATTCTCTAAATTGGATATACAGGTTTTCTAAAATCACCTTTTCAAATTGTATTTTATCACTTCCTCATTAATTTGTTTCTGCTTGATCTATCAATTTACAGAAATTGATCATCTCCTATGACTGTGGGTTTGTCAATTTCTCCTTATAAGTTCATCAAGTTGTCCTTTATATTTTGAGACTATGTATGTTAGAAGTTCACAGATTCAGAATTATTTATTATCCTAGTGAATTATTTTCTTGGTTATTATTTAATAGCCTTTATCCCTAGCACTACATTTGCCTTTTGTCTCTTTTGTCTCATACTAATGTTGAACTACTTCCATTTGAGGTCAATATTTTAACATAAATTTTCCCACCTTTCACTTTCCACCTCCTCAAGAGGCAACAGTGGTTCAGACGCCAGCTCAGTCCCTTACAAATAAAGATGGGAAAACTGACCATCGATAAACATAAAAACATGTCAAGTATGTTTTTAACCACTGTAGTTTAAATCCATTAGTCTACAATGACACTAGGAGACAAAAAAAAAGTCATTGGTTCCCAGCCTAGAAGTATGCCGAGGAAACACGGCAATATTTTGTAAATTAGCAAATAAAGGGAGAAGAAACAAGTAGTATTCTGACTTTCTTACATGAACTGCACCTCAAGGTAACCAAATATTAGGTCATTAAAGACCAAGTGTCCGATTTTGAATCAAAAGCTTAGTTTCTTATATCTCCAACAAGCAGCAGTACAATTAATCAAAGTATGCACCTAAACTATCAACACAGTTTTGCCATCTTAACGGTGGCTTGTTTATGCAGCAGCAAAGAAGCCTGGAGATCAAGTGGCAACGAAATCTCGAAAGGCGTTTTCCACAGCTTGTTGAGAACTGAATATTTTTCCATGCAAGAAGTGGTCCAAAGCCTGGAAGAAATGGTAGTCAGTTGGTGCAAGGTCTAAATACAGTGGACAACACAGAGTTTCCAAGTCCAGTCTCTGTAGTTTGAGCAGCGTTGTTTGTGTGACATGTGGTCAAGCACTGTCTTGCAAGAGGATTGGCCTGTCTCTACTGACCAGTCTCAGCTGCTTAATCGAAAGCATCTCACCATGTTGTCCAGCTGGTTGCAGTAGACATCAACTGTAATCGACTGACCAGGTTTCATGAAGCTGTAGTGGATAATACTAGAGCTAGACCACCAAACAGACACCATTAGCTTTTTTGGATGACTATTTGGTTTTGGACGGTGTTCCAGCACTTCATCTTTATCCAGCCGTTGTGCTGGAGGCTTGCAATTATCAAAAAAGAATCCATGTCTCATCTCCTGTAACAGCACAGTGTAGAAATGGTTCGCCTTTATGTCGTGACAGCAAAGAAAGGCAAGCTTCCAGACAACTTCTCCTCTGATGCTCGTTTAATTTATGTGGAACCCATCTACCCAGCTTCTTTACCTTGCCGATTTGTTTCAAATGGTCCGATACTGTTGGAACAGGAACGTCAAACCTTGCTGCTAATTCATACATAGGTTGAGATGGATTCGCTTCCACTACAGCTGTCAGCTTGTCATTATCCACCTTGGTCTCGTGTCACCCACATGACTCGTTTGCAAGATTAAAATCATCAGAATGGAACTTCTCATACCACCGACATACTGTGCGTTCATTAACCACATGCTTCCCAAACATTTTGATATTTTGAGCTGTCTGTGCTGCACTGGTTCCATAACGGAACTCATTTGAAAATAACATGAATTTTTGACTCATCCATGGTTTCACAAAAATTGCTCTAAAAAATTTTTAAAAGATAATCATAAGCCAAACCATGCATTTGAAAGAATGAGGACGTACCTTCACAATAAAAAATAAAACAAGAAGTGTCAAAGTGAAATGTCAATATATCATTGACAGATAAATGTCAGATATCAACTGTCAAACTCATGCTTAAGAAAATCGGACGTTTCATACTTAATAACCTTTGGCAGTTGATGAGGGACGTTTCTAGTTACGGAAGTATTCCAGCTGAAAAAGGTAGAAGTTGAATGTCACCACTGTACCACCTCAAATGAAACTGTCCCAGTGGCCGCCGACATACACAGAAAGGAGCAAGCAGACATTAGGGTATAACACAGACAATATGGTATCACGGGCCACAAAAACATTCTCGCCAAAACCAAAAAACACGCACCTGATCACACAGCTAGATCTACATGCCAATCCGCAGGAAAAGAGGAAATAAAGGAACACCTTAAACATCGCCCCAGGATACAAAAACAAAATCCAGACTACAGGACAGACACTCTACGTGACAATGTAACTTCTCCAACAAATACATTAAAAAGAAAAAGCAGAGACTAGGGACGGGGCGGCAACTATGCAGAAAGACTATATAAGGAGAACTAAAATTCACACTATTCCATTATCACATAAGGACCTTATTTCTGAACTATTAAAAGAAATGTATTAAGTTACTAGAGAACTTTTCACATTGGCTAGATATTTTATGATATTAAGAATTATTAGTTTCTAGGTAGGATATCATAGAGGTTATGCTTTTCAAAAAAGGATCCTTAGCTTTTAGGTTTACATAAGGAAATATTTATAGACGAAATTATATGATGTCTGGGATCTGCCTGGTTTGGGGAGGAAACTGGGATGGGGAATAGGTGATAGCTGTTCGGGCTGTGTGCTGGGCGCCCTGGTTCATTACACTGGTCTCTCCGATTCCTCACGGCACAATTTTTAGTAATAAAATTTTCAATTTACGCACAAAGCTCAGCGCAGAATGTCTCATCTTCGCCATGTGCGTGGGCACTTACCAGCGTCAAAGGCCCCATCTTTGTGGATGGGAACGAGGACGTGGGACAGGGAGCCAGAGCTGGTCTTCCCAGTCTCGTCCAGCTTGACCAGCTGCAGTCGCGGCGTTGTCGCAGGTGGGAAGCGGTAGAACTGGAAGGTGAAATACACAGTCTTTGGCCATGACATTCCTCGGGAGTCCTGGGCCACTCTGAATCCAACAACAGCTCTGAATTAATCGAGTATCCACGGCAGGACCCTGGGGTCTCTGTTGCGCACTCACGCAGGGGGACAGTCTAGGCCCCGCAGTCACCAGGGCAACGGTAAAGAGGCTGCCACAGTCACCGACGTGAACAGCTTTGCTGGGCCCTTAAGCGACATTAATACCCGTGAATTGGGCCACACACGGTCCACAGTTTAACTGAGGACCATAGAAGATCAGGCAGAGCAGGTTTCACAGCATTTAGAATGGCTTTGGATGGGGCCTGGCCAAAATACAACACAAACAGACGGCCCTCCTTCATCCCGTGAGACCTGCACAGAGAGAGTTCTGCCGGGTCAGGACCACATCAGAGCTCCTCTTCAACACAGGAAATGTGAAAGCCAGACGGAGTAGCAAAGACAGAACATTCAAGAATTTACCTGCTAAAGGCAAGAAACCGCAGCACTATTTCGTTGCCTTGTAGACAGTCCGATTCCTCCTTTTGGGGGTCAAACACCACCGGATCCGTAGGATTCACAGCTTCGGCTGGCTGCTGACTGGCATCGAGAATCTCGGGGAAGCCGGAGGACTGCAGCAGCGCCATGGAGGCTCTGGAGAGCTGGCTTCCCGAACTGAAACGGAGAGGCCCTCAGCCAGGCTCCGGGAGCCTGCCGGCGTGCCGCTCTGCGCAAAGCCCGCCGCCCGGGGAGGCCCGCGGTCTGACCGCACGGCACGCGCCTGGCCCAGGCCCTCCCACGGCCACGCCTCACCTCCTGGTCTGGGCTCCCACGACGATGGGGGAGTGCAAAGGTGTGAACGGCAGCTCCTGTAACTGATCGGCGACCGATGTCTGCAGGACCACGGGAGCCTGGCTCAGGTCAGCCTCCAGGTGGGAGACGCTGCCCTCCAGCGGGATTGCCTGCAGGGCAGAATCTGACCTGTGACGACCGACAGCGCTCATGTCCCAGGGCGCTATCGGTGAGCTGCCTCTGCAGGGCTGCCAGCTCTAGCAAGCAAAAACACAGGAGGCTCGGTGGCGTGTTAACTTCAGGCAAACGATGAATAATTTTAGTATGAGTATGTTCCACACACTATTCGGAGCATACTTACGATAAAACATTACTTGTTTACCTGAAATTCAAGTTTTACGGGTAACCCGCACGCCACGTGGCAACCTGGTTAGTGAGTCCAGAGGCCACAAGGAAGGGATCGCCCACCTCACGGGCAGTGCCGAGCCGTGGGGCATGTCTGATGCCTGAGATGGTAAATTAATATCAAAACACATTTGTGGAACAGAAAGAGAAACTTCCCCAACACTCAGAGATGAGCAGCGTAGCGAGGCCCCGCCTGCTGAGTTCGGACGTTCCCGTGTCCCCAGAATGTTCCAGTCATTCCACCTTCCACCCCCTCCAAGGCAGAAGGCCCATGTCTCAAAGGCGAGCTTGTCTGGGACTCAGAACTGCTCCCTTTCAAGCTTGGTACCCCAGCTTTCTGTTCCAGTTCAAAGGGACACCACGTAACTGGAGGCCACCCCCACACTGTGTCTCAGGTGCCAGGGACAAAAAGGCAGGCAAGCTCTTCACAAACACATGACGAGCCCCAGACATGATAGACGCATGGTGCCATGAGTGTTTTCAATGAGCAAGTAGGGCCGGGCACGGTGGCTCACACCTGTAATCCCAGCACTTTGGAAGGCCGAGGAGGGAGGATCACTTGAGGGCAGGAGTTCAAGACCAGCCTGGGCAACTTAGCAAGGAGACCTTATCTATATAAAAAATTTAAAAATTAGCCCAGTGTGGGGCTACCTGTCTGTACAGTCCCAGCCACTTGGGAGGCTAAGGTGGGAGGAACGCTTGACCTCAGGAGTTTGCGGTTACAATGAGCTATGATAGCACTGCTGCACTCCAGCCTGGGCAACAGAGTGAGACCCTATCTCCAGAAAAAGAAAATGTTTTTTAATTAAAAAAAAAAAAAATGAGTGAGTAAAAGGAACTATTTTTCCTCAACACATGTCCAGTTAAGAATGGAGAAGCAGTATGCAGGTGAGAAAGCCAGCTTCTGAGACCAGACTCCACATGAATACCCAAAGTTGGTGGCAACATGGGGCTATCGGGTCATTAGCTCAGCCTGCACCCAGGACGGCGGCTCCACTCGTCCCCCTTCAGCTGCTGACAGCGAGGAGCGTCCTGGGGGCTAGGGGCTTGTCTTGGCCCCTGTTCATAGCCCTGTGCAGCCTCTCTAGTACAGAGAACTCGGGGCAGCTGAAAATGTTTTTTTCAGGTAGACCAAAATCAAAATGAACCACTGCAGCAAGAAGAACTCACAGGCCACATTCTTCCTTGGGCTCCGGAGACAGAATGATGGCAATGACCTGGGGCACGAAGGTAAGCAGCACCCCACCCCCAACCCCACCCCGCCCTACCGCCACATCTCAGAGCCCACCCAGGCTCCACCACCTGACGGAGGACCAGCGCTGCTTGAGAGATCAAAGACCTCCGCAGAAGTCAGGAGCGGAGGAGCCGCTCCGGCAGCAGGTGGGGCAGGAGGGGCGGTGCACTTACTGCAGGGGCCGGGGAGGGCTGAGAGCCAGCCGGCTGCTGGGAAGCGGGTCTGGCTGCGCGGCGCTGAGCCGGGGCTGGCGGGGAAGCCACCAGCTGGGAAAGCGACAGCTGGAAGGGAGAGAGAGCTTGGGTGAGATGTCAGTCCACGAAGCCCCCCAGATGGGCCTAGCTCTGGACCCAGCCACAGAAGGGAGTGACATCATTGGTCTTCTGGTCGGCGGCTGCTCTGGAACCCAAAACCGCTTCTAAATTTCCTTTAATTATAGAGATGTGATTCTGTGATCTCTCCCAGATCATAGCAATTGAATAAAAATATTACTAACAAGGAAAAGCACACACAAAAGGGAGCACCCAGATGCCACGTGCCTCGCGAGGGGGCACAGAGTGAAGTGCAGAGTTATGCACCACGTACTCTTTCCAGAAATGTTTCACTTGAGTCCAATCAACTTCCAGTTTTTATGAAACATAAAAGGACATGTTAAACGGCACCATGAGAAGCCATTAGGCGAGACCAGAGCTAGCCCAGTATTTCAGTCAAAAAGATGACAAAAAGGAAAAAAGAACTGGAAGAGAGCAGTAGGATTTTTAAAGATCAAAAAAGACAAAATCTATAGTGAAGACGGATATTATTTGAATCTCTGAACATAACAGTTACATCTTTCGGTCATGACTGGATTGAATACGGCCTGGGCATGTGACAGTAAGAAGTCATCAGCTGTGTCTGGCGTGGTCAACAACATTATGATCATATAGAGAAATGCCCTTGTTTTTCTAAGATTACAGAATTAAGGGGTGAAATAAGTCAGTAAATTACTTTGGAATATTTAACACAAATGTATTAGAAACGTGTATGGCAAAATGTTCTGTTTCCTTGTGTCTTTGAAAATTTTCTTAATAAAAATTTGCAAAGTCAAAAAAAAAAAAAACGTCAATGAATAGCAAGTAGGAAGGGGAACGATTCTCAGGCTCTGGGGGTGGAATGGCCTCTGACCTCTCTGGGTCTCACTTCCATCCCTGGACTATCTCCAAGGCCCCTTGGGTCCCGCCGCCTGTGTCCCTATCAAATGCCCTCCCCAGGAGGCGAGGACCTCACTGGCGGCCAGCATAGGCTCCACGGACAGACAGCGGGACGGAATGCGCACGCTACCACCTCGGTACTGCGTGACCTCAGGCAAGTCGGCGAACCTCTCTTTGCCTGCCTCCTCACCTGTAAAATGGGGATGATAACAATACCTGAACTGCAGGACTGTTGTGAGAATTAAATCAGAACTCCTGCCAAGGGCTTGGCATGCTACCTGGCATACAGTGAGCCTTCCACAAATGCTGCAAATATCTGGACAGCGAATGCTGCTGCAAAAAGGCTGCTGTGGAAGGACCCAGTCTACTGAAGACATGTATCACAAACCTGGATTCGTTTTCCAACATACATAGCCACTTGGGATTTTCACTGTCAGCAATGACAGTCGGCCCAAAGCAGGTGCGGGCACGGAGAAGGACTCTATAAACGAAGAGGTGCCGAGACACGGATGGGGTGGGGGGGAAGTCACGGGGACCCTGGCAGCACCTTCAGGGAGAAGAGAAGATCTGCCCCCAGATCCAGGGCGTCATTATGCGCCAGGGAATGTGCCAGATTGGGCTGTCAGGGGAGCCTGGGACATGTCCACAGACAGGCGCTTTTAGGTGAATATAATATCCACTCGTGATCTAGTTTCCAAGCTGCATGCTACACATTAAAGCTGCTTCCTAGAGACAGCCTTAGATACCGAATGATTCAACTTTTCTAGAAAGTGGATTTCCAGGCTGACATTGGCAGACAGAGCCACCAGGAGGCACGAGCCAACTCTGACCTTGCCCACAGTCACGCAGCTAGAGCCCGCCTGGAGCCACAGGTGAGAGCCTCGGGCAGCTCAGGATTCCAGAGGGGGCCAAGAGGGGCACAGCACAGCCACTGGCCAGCCACGGCCGAGCCAGAAAGTCTTCCTCAGGAAATTCTAGCACCAGAGAGAGGTTTGCTCTCTGACATGCAACTGTCACCATGTCGTGTCTCTTTCAGCTGTGGCCCTGTCTCCACCAGCACCAGCTGCTCAGCCCAGGGGCCAGCTGTGCCTGGCGGCCGGCTGCTCTGGGCACTGGTGGCTGCCAGGTGCCCTCTCCTGGCAGTCTGTCTGGGAGAGCTGCACACCTTGGGGGCTCTCAGAAAAAAACAAAGGCTGTTCAGTCCTGAAAGAGTGGCAACTTTGGACAAACCTGCCAGGGAGGTGCTAAAACACGCCCCAGACTGCAACCGGGGGGCCACCACCAACATCAGGGTGATGCCCCCACAGCTGGCGCCCTGAGTTAGCATGGCAGGGACAGGCTGTGTGGATAGAGGACTAACATGTCTCACCCCCCCAAGCAGGTCCCTCCCTGCCCACACAGAAGCAAAGAGGAGGGCAACTGTGCTTAAAGACGCAAAGGGTATTTTCATGTGCCCAGAACTTTCAAGCACTTTCCTCTGGAATTCTGAAATAGGCCCTGCTGAGCCAGGACTTACCCCTGGTCCCACGGGTGAGTCCTGGATGGCAGCGAGCCCCTGGGGTGCTGACGCTGGCGGGCCTAGGAGGAAGCACAGGGGGCATTGGTGGTCCGTCAGCCTCTGCAGGGAGCCCCGAACCCCAGCGCAGTCAGGTCTTCACACGTTTCTCCACCTTGTCTGTAGCTGGGGCCCAGCCGGCAGTCGGCAAGGGTGCAGCCCTTGGCGTGTATAAAATGAGACGAACATCGGCTTCTCCGAGTCACCTGGGAGAGTGGAACCTGAGCTACGTCTGCCGGTGAGGACGCATGGCCTCCTTGCTCCACACAGCCTCACTTCGTCTGGGTCCTGCCGTCTCACTGAGCCTCGGCCTTACTGGGACGGGACATTTTTCAGCCACTTACATCCTCTAACTTGCTTTTCAGTCTTCTCATCAGCTCTCGCAGCCCAGCCCGGGAAGAGCTGGGGTCTGGCGTTTGCCTCGTCTAGTGGTTCCCCAGCCCAGGCCGACTTGCTGTTTTGTTGAATAAGAAACTTTGGAGCAAACACTGCCGGCCGGGCCTGCAGCCCACGAATGCCCGCTGACTCAGCCTGTCCCCAAGTCCTGCCTAATCTAGGCGCAGGCGTGGCAGAACTGGGAGGCCCACCAGGAAGAGGGGAGGCCAGCCCTTTACATGGGCCCCCTGGAGCAAGAGGCTGAGAACAGCCTTTGACCCTGATGACAAGAGATTGAGCTGACCCCGCCCACGGGCGCCACCTATACGGCCCAGCCCAGTGGCAGCACGGTAGCCCAGAGAGGTTGCTGGCTTTGTCTGGGCTACTTTCATGCCCCCTTCCCCAGGCCACATGGACCTGAGACATCCGCAGACATCTACCATCTTCCGGTCATTCCAGCACTGCCATCTGTCCCCATGTACCATGGACACACCCTCCAGTCAATAGCAGGACCCACGCCGTGCTAACGGCCACCTTCGCCCACCTAGAGGCTCAGCACAGGGTGTGAGCCCTGGGCACTCCCAGTCGGGTGACCTGCCTGGCTTCCCTGAGGCCACAGCCCCAACCTCCAACCCCCACGTCCACGCCCTGTTTGGCTCAGTCCCCTTCATGGCAACAGCACGCTGACTTCTGCAGTAGATCCCACCCCCATTGGACTTCCATGACAACCTGGACATCCTGAGAAACTGGGTCTCCCCCTACGGCCCTGCCTGCCTCTGTCACCCTCACATGGCCACCAGGCTCACCCGCGTGCCTGCTCCCCGGCTGTCTGCCCTGGCCCCCCCCTCCCCTGTGGCCTCTGCTGCCAGAGTCCCTGCACGGCCCACGTCTGCCATGAATGTCAAGCACAGGAATCTCTCCCACGACCTGGAACTCCAAATCCACATGGCACACAGCACGGGCAGGCACTCAGTACCTGCCACTCACACGAGTAACCCAGATATCCATGATTTCAAATCCTGTGTGCTCTGGATAGAGAATGCCCACCCACTTCTTGCTCTAATCTGAATCACAAAAAGACAAAAATGACAACAGAAAAGGCTGTCTACCAAGGAGGAACTGGATCCATGAAGCACCACCCCAAACCCCATGCCGCTGTAACCACCAGAGCCAGCACGCCCCCAGGCCTCTTCCAGCTGCTTCCAGAATGGACCTGACAACTGCAGGTCCTTCCCAGCTGAGGGATCCAGGGGACACCCCGCTGAGGGCTTGCGGGTAGGGCGGGAGTGGAGGTGCAGGGAAGGCTGTGGGAGCCGGGCCAGAGGGAACCGCCACACCTCAGATGATCCAACCGCCCCGCCGAGGGCACAGCGCACAGTCCAGCCACCTTCCGGGCAGTCCTTTGCTGGGAGTTAGCAAATCATCTAACAAGTTACTTCCCCAGGAAAAAAAAATAATCGTGCTAGAAGCAAAACATAGATGAGGATTCTGCTGAGACTCAACTATTCTCAGGCCAGGTGTGGTGGCTCATGCGTGTAATCTTAGCACTCTGGGAGGCCAAGAGTTCAAGACCAGCTCAGCAAAAGGGAGACCCTATCTCTGTAAAAAATAGAAAAATTAGCCAGGTGTGGAGATGTGCACCTGTAGGCCCAGCTACTTAGGAGGCTGAGGCAGGAGGATCACTGGAGCCCAGGAGTTGGAGATTGCAGTGAGCTATGATCATGCCACTGCACTCCAGCCTGGGCAACAGAGCAAGACCCTGTCTCGAAAAAACAATGAAAACTGTGTGCCTCTCCCCAGATTCCTTGAGCATCTTCTACAGACAGAGCAGAGTTCCACGCAGCAACCCACTGCCCACCTCTCAAACACAGCCTAAAGGATGACACAGGAAAGCAGCAGGCGGAATGCTGGTTCATTCCACCCTAAACAGGGACTCTGAAAACTCCACAGGCTGATTTTGGTAATGAGGGAAAATTGCAGGGAATGGCTCCATTATCTTCGGCCAAGAGGAAGCCGGCACTTAGGAGCACACCCTCTGTGCATCCTCCGGGTGAGTAAACCCGGATGCAGAGTTAGACCATCGAAGCACATCAAGACTTCGCACACGCACTTTCTTCTCCCCATAGTCTCAAATTTGGGTATCATGTGGCATGTTTTTTCAGGTAATTCTTCATATCATGACTTATCATGCAATTTTCTCCTCTAAGAGAGCAAAACCACCTACAAAAGTCTTTGGCAGCCATTTAAAAAGACGCTTGCTGGTCAGCCCGGCGCTGAGAGGGCCAAACCCACATATCCCAGCGAAGCACAGGCTGAGAGGAAATATACCACAAAATGCCCCATTTCCAGGCTTCTTGGGGTTTTTTGTTTTTGGTTTTGAGACAGAGTCTTGCTCTGTTGCTGGAGCGCAGTGGCGTGATCATAGCAACCTCAGACTCCTGGGCTTAAGCGATCCTCCTCCCTCAGCCTCCCAAGTAGCTGGGACTACAGGTACATGCCACCATGCCTGGCTAATTTTTTTTTATATATATATTTTTAGTTGTCCGGCTAATTTCTTCCTGTTTTTAGTAGAGACGGAGTCTCACTCTTGCTCAGGCTGGTCTTGAACTCCTGACTTTGAATGATCCTCCCGCCTCAGCCTCCCAGAGTGCTAGGATTACAGGCGTGAGCCACCGCGCCCGGCCAGTCTTCCTGTTTCAATGTCTCACGTGTGGTCATTGGTTAAGTTGCTTCTCAACCTCCACGAACAGTGCTGCCCGGAGAACACCGTGTCCTCCACACAGCACCCACTTCCCTTCCTCTGAGAGGCTCCCAAAGCCACGAGGGGAGTCTCACTGGCAAACCCAATTCCTGCCAAAGAACACGCCCGGCTGGGAACTTTCTGGGCCAGCAAAACTGAGCCAGTGGGCAGAACGCACGTGCACACAAGGGCGCGTGCAGAAGAACGTCCTCGCGGGCCCTCTGCGGCAGCTCTGCGGAGAGCAGCAGGACGCCAGCAGCGACGCAGGTGCCCCCGACAACGGGAGCACCCGAATAAAACCCAGCACGTCCGGTGTGGGCATGGAAGCAACCGCAAGGGAAGAGGTTGGCCTGTGTGTGCTGACCTGGGAAGGTGGCCACGTCGAGTTACAGAGTAAAAACAGCAAGCTAACAAGCAGTTTGCGCAGGGCAATCCCATCTGCGCTGCGGAAGCTATCCGTACCAAAACGGAGTCACTTACGTCACACCCCAGCAAGGTGGAGCCAGGAGGCCCTGAAGGAGGGGCCCTCACACACGGGTGCCTAAGAAGGAACTGTGAAAGGAATTCCTCAAAACCGCAGTCTTCCAGATGAGTGCCTTGCACCAGGACGTGGGCCTGACAGCGGCCGTCCCGATGAGCTGACGCGACTCCGGCAACAAGCCCCCTGTGACGGGCAGTCTTTGTTTCAGAATAGCTGATGCTCTCCTTTTTGTCTGTAAAAGCTTCCCCTTTGCCCCGGCCATCTCGGATGCACCGATGGTCTGACACAGCAAGCATACCCCAGACCGCGACCCCTTGCTATTCCCGCATACACTCTTTGGAGAGCCGGTCTCTGTGGCTCATTTTAGGTTGACAACATCAAAGAGAGAAAAGAAAGAAAACCACCCGTGTACGCAAGTCTGCTGGTAAATTCACTGACATCCGTGGAACGGTATGAAATGTGAAGTGGCTATAACCATACCCTTATATGTGTTAGTAAGCATGTATTGGTACATTACCTGTATAATCTAAAATGAATTAATTTTTAGTTTAATGGTCACTATAAGGTGAACGCGCTCCTGGGTGAACCAGTAACACCAGTCAGCACAGGACTGAAAAATGAGCTTTCACGGCAGCTCCAGCCGTCAGCTCCAGCTGCACCTCCCCAAGCAACGAGGCCCCTGCTCACACGCCAGACAGGTTCCAGAAGACTGGGCTCCTGCGCTGGGAGGTAGAATCGGCAGCTGGCCAAGCCACCAAAAGACTCTGATTCCAGTAGATAGCCGGGACGTTCAAAAGAGGAGCACGGAAACTCGGAGACGAGCTCTCCCGCGCTGCTCGGAGCAGCTCAGGGGCCAGCAGGGCCCTGAGCCCCGGCGTTGCCAGCACAGCCTCAGCTGACAGAGCCGGCCCGAGGAGAGGAGGGATGGACTACATCAGTGGTCTCCCAAGACACCGGAGCCAACTGCGATCTGGAAACGTTCTGTCCTGACTGCTTGAGACGAAGGAAAACATTTCCCACGCAGCGGGTTCTGCCACCTGTCTGCAGATCACTTGCCCTGACGCCCTGCTGCTCTCCCGCCGGCCTGCGCTGGCTGAGAACCACCGACAACGAATCCCAGCCATCCGCTCTGCTTCTGCCAGTCTGGCTTCCCACCACGTGGCCCACCACGTGCCCCACCTGCTCAGAGACCCGAGTCTTCGCACGTGCCCTGCTTTCTGCCCAGAGGGGGACCTGCAGGAGCACACAACATATGCAGGAGCATACAAACAAGATCGTTCACACTCGAGAGAGCGGGCACACTTCTCCAGTCCACGCTTCTCACTCAGCGGTGAGTCCAGCAGCAAAAGCTAGATGGCGAGAAAATAATACTCCAATGTGGTCACGCGGTGAGAATCCCCCAGAACACACCCAAGCCTCCTCTCTCTACCCCCGGGAGACTGCTACGTATGTTGGGTAGAGAACAGAAACGAGCATTGTAACTCAGAACAACAATAACACCAAAACCACAGCCAAAAACAGGAAGGAGCCCTCCAGCCAAGCCCGTCCCCCAGGCACGTGGCTCTCCCAAGAGAAGGGGGCACTGGGCTTCGATTCTTCCTCTCAGCTGGGGACAGGGATGGGACCAGGGCGTGAGGCGGGTCACTTCCCCAGTCAGGTTAAAAGGGGGCTCCAGGGTGCAGGGCCACAGCACCCATCTCCAGACCTACGGTTCACCAAGCGGCTCTTTGTCGCCTCAAGCTGTGCACTTTTCAACATACAAGCTACACTGCCATAAACCATAAAAAAGTAAAAACAGAAATGAGGAGAAAGGAAGGACAGTGTTTTCACCACCTTTACTTTCCTACGTCTAGAGATTTTTATCCAACAAATGCTTTATCAGACTCCTGCACTGTGCCAGGGCCACAGAAAGTTCTAAAGGCGAGTACACAGCCAAATGGAAGAGGGGCAGCGGTCTTCGTCGAGCCATCGTCCCAGGCTGGAGAGAGCAGAGGCCCCCGACGCAGTGGGAGACACACTTGGAGGCTCACAGCGTCCTCTCTGGAAAGTTGGACGGGGCCCCTCTGCACTACCCCGTTGCAGCCCATCGCCCCGGCAGGACGTGGCCCTGCACGGGGGGGAGGGGCAGCACGGAGCCCCCACCCAGAGTGCGAGAGCTGCCTTCCTGACCCTTCACTACCACCCAGGAAAGGGGGGTCGGCGGGCAGCTCAATGAGGAGCGTTAACAGAGGATGGCGCTGAGTCCCTTGAGCCAACTGCCCGGCCAGGCGGCAGCAGGGGGAGGCTGATGCTTAGCAACTCACGCCACGGGGGCCGAAGGCAGGGGCCTCGGTGGTGGAGCGTGGCCATGGCTGGCCACAGCGCAGAGAGGGGTAAACAGCTGGTCCCGAAAGGAAAGGGGAGGGAAGGGCCCTCGCTGTTAGAGATACAGTGGCTGGGATTTCGGGGAACGCTGTAAGCAGGAGCTTCCCATCGTTGCAGGGAACATGAGGCTGGGTCAGTATGTAATGGCACTCCAGACACTAAGAATTCATACGGCAAACCCATTTGAAAGGCCTTTATTCCTAACTATTTGTGAGTAAAAAGTCATTCTTCCTAAGACTTTCATCACAGGAATGGGGAAAATGAGCAAAATCTAAGAAGAGACAAAGGGACAGCTCAATGACGGTGGCATTGGCCTCCGTGCCGCACGAGTCCAACCTCGGCAGCCGGGCGCAGGGCGGCCCCACCTCGGTTACCCGGGCCCACGTGGAGTGGGACAGTTCCAGACTATCAGCGCCTGCCAAGCAGGTCGCCGCCCTTGCCAAAGCCTTGCTCGGACCCACTCTCTCGCTAACGTTCTCCAGCAAAGGCCCCTTACCACCTGCACACTGACTGCCGTTTACTGGGTTAAGGGGTGGCCAGAAAGCTACTTGGTGGCCTTAAGATTCCCCTCCCCTGCTGCATAAACTTACTGAATTGCCTGATTCATGGCACGGGAGCTGCCTGTCAGAATGTTCCAGACAGGCCACCAGCACAGAAGGCACAATCATGGCAAGAATCTAACCCCACGTATTCTGGGAGATGCCACGATTACATGTTTGCAATGACCCCTTCTTCTACATGGCAAACAAACCAAAAATCTGACACCATGAGGACATTCAAAAGCAAAATATGGGTCAGGGAAATTCCAAAAAGCAAAGCCAGGGTGCCCTCTAGTGGCTCCATCACACCCTTCCATGGCAGGTGATGAATGGACCTTTGCTCTCTTGCAATTTTATAGAAAAAATAAAAGTGGTTATTCATAACAGAGAGCCAAAGTACCTCACTTAAAGTGACAGCCACATATCATTAAGATTTCCAAAGGAACCATATAAGTGGTAAAATACTGAAGTATGAAAAGTTTCCATCATAACTTAAACACTAGTGGATATTTAAGTCTCTTATATTGGGTCTTGGGAGGCAATGTCTTCAAATGCTTGGAACCTGGGCTGAAAGCGATCATATTAACGTGACATGAATGCAGCCATAAATCCAAATTAAATAAACCAAATGAAATCAGGTTCCATCCATGTAGATTTGCTGGTCCCCAAACAGTAACTGAAAAATAGATTATGCTGCTCTAGCACATTTGCGCGACCGTTCAATTCCTGATCCTGCCAGTAACCAAAGTATATTCCTCTCTGCCAAGGACATAACAGTAAATCTTTGGGTAGGGAACTAAAAAGTCTGTGTACCCAACAGCTCTGCATCTTAAGAAGTCAAACTGCTGCTCCTGTGCCCTACACACAGGAAAATAACCACGCCCCCAGCCAGTCATCCAGAAAGACGCCTGCCGCAGTGGGTCACAGGAAAAATCGGGAGCCCAAAAGCAAGCTGCCTCTGTGGGGATCCCCGCTTGGGGGCCCCTCCCCTGACTCAACGGCACTCGCTCCAGCCCATGCACGTCTGGCCTCCTGCAGTCACTCTTCCCCCGGGGCCCAGCCTCCCACCCAGAGGTCTGGATATCAGGCTTCTGGAAGACACGTTGCTCTTATCTGTCTGTGTCCTTCTCAAACAGTGGGAAGAGTGATGGAACCAGTTGTGTCTACTCACCCACTGCTGGCACAGTGCAGGAAGAACTGAAATGCAACCCTGCAATTGAAGCAGCAGAATGTCGGGGAAGACTTAGGACTCAGGCCCCTCAACCCATGGGGCAACCGACATCTGCCGCTCTCGCCCAGCCCGAATTCATCTTGCTTCCGATGGCTTTCCTCCCAGCCCTCAGCCACACAGTCAGAGATGGGCCCAGCCTCCACACCAAGAGAGGGTGTGTGACCCAGGACCAACTGTCCTCACCCCCCTCCCCATCTGTCATTACAGGGTTAAGGCAAGTGACAGAGCAGATCCAGGGGGCTCCATCTAAGGCTCCCACTGGAACAAGTGAGGAAAGCCAGTGCTTTCTGGCGGGATTGCTAAGCCTAAGGCCCACCCCGGAGCTCCTGGGGTCACCACACGGAGAGACTCTACCTGGAGGGAAGTCGGCACTGAAGAAGAGAGCTTAAAGGGGAGGGGATGGGCCAAACAGACAGACAGATAGACAGAGTCTTAATGACATCAATTGAGAACTGGGATCAAGCCATACCTAACATCAGCTCTTACCTCTGGGCTTTTCTGTCACACCAGCCAATAAATTCCCTCTCTTATTTTTCGTTGGCTTTCTATCCCTGGTACGCAGAAGAGTTCTGATTAATTCATTTACTCTACAAACATGCACTGAACGCTCTGCTGTGAGCCAGGACTCTGCTGGGCAACATAAAGATGAATGAAACGCCGTCCCACTTGTGAGCCGCTCCTACGATGGTCTCCAGTGTGGGGCGAATATCTGCACCCAACATCAGCATCACTTTACCTGCTGGGCATAGGCCAGGCAGGTCCCAGTCCCCCCGCAAGGGAGGGGGCGGGCATGTGGCTGCCTTTAGCCAGTGTCATTTCTGGGCCAGAGCCTTAACTGATGGAACAAGGTCTGCGCGAAGGCTCCCTTTCGTGCTGGTGCAGCCCAGCAATATTCCAGATGACAGCCACCACCTGGGATCTATCTGCCACCAACCCCAACAGATATGCAGTGACAGTGAGAAATAAACCTTTCAATTTTAAACCACCAAGAGTTGGGGATTATCTGTTACTATAGCAAGCCTGATTAACACACCCTAAATGGGGGAAAGAAGGAATGTAGACAATGCACAACTATATAAAATACAAAGTAGTATCAGAAAGGGCTATGGGATGCTATAGACAAAGCTCTGACATGGACAAGACCCATGAGCTGGGCTTTAAAGATGAATGGAAGTTTCCATAAGAAAGGGCAAGAAAAGTTTAACGGATACATCATACCTGGGCAACATAGCAAGACAGGATCTTGCTATGTTGCCCAGATTGGTCTCAAACTCCTGGGCTTAAGTCATCCTCCCACCTCAGCCTCCCAAGTAGCTGGGACTGCAGGCACATGCCACTGTGCCTAGTTTCAAGTATTTTTTTTAATGTGTGACCATTTTAAAACACTTCCAAAGTCTCAGTTAAAAGGAAATGAAAATTGAAAAAAATAATTTAGGGAATAATACTACCAGTCAAAATCTATGAAATGGGGTCCAAGATATACTTGGAAGAAAATTACAAAACCTTAAATATTTTTATTATTAAATAAGATAAATTGAAAATAAGCTAAACATTCGACTTTTTAAAAACTTGAAGAAATAGGCCAGGCGAGGTGGCTCACGCCTGTTATCTTAGCACTCTGGGAGGCCGAGGCAGGCGGATAGCTCAAGGTCAGGAGTTCAAACCCAGCCTGAGCAAGAGCGAGACCCCGTCTCTACAAAATAAAAATAAAAACTTGAATAAATTAAGAGGATGGAATTAATAAACATAAAAGCATATAAAATTAAGATAAAATTAGAAACTTAAGAACAAGACAACCAATAAGTAAAACTAATGGCTGATTCTTTGAAGAGACTAATGAAATGTATAAATATTTGGTAAGCCTGACCAAAAAAGGGAGAGCCCCTCAAATGGTTTAAACCATTTTAATGCACAGAAAAAGAGGGAAAGCTTTCTCCTGACAAAGACGTGACAAAACGGAAAGCTACAGACCAGGGAAGGGTCTGCAAAATACAGCCCACAGGTCAAATTCACATAATCTGTGTGTGTCAATAAAGTTTTATTGGAACACAGCCATGTTCACTCATTGACATATCACCTGTGGCTTTCAGTGTGCACCAGCAGAGAAGGTTAGCTATACAAGAGATCATTTGGCCCACAAAGCCTAAAATATTTACTGTTTGGCCTTTACAGATAAAGTCTGCCAAGCTCTGACATGGACAAAGCTCGGTTACAGAAACAGAAATAGGAACAGAAATCCTGAACACAAGTCAATCAAATCAGGGCCTAACATTGAAGCTCCCACAAGTCACTTGCTAGCTCGCTCGCTCTCTTACCTCATTCTCTTTTCTAATATACTTTATTTTCAGAGCAGTTTTTTAGGTTCACAGCAATACTGAGCAGGAGACACAGAGAGGTCTCACATGCTCCCTGTCCCCACACACGCACAGCTTCCTCCACCATCAACGTCCTCACCAGAGCAGTATGTTATTCCTTTTGCTCCTAACATATTTGTGTGTTGTCTCTTTTTAAAGCTCCACAAGGACAGGAGCCTAATAAATTACCTGGCACATCACAGACTCTCAGCATTTGCTGAGTGGATGGAGGAGGAGGAAGAGAAGGAGATCCACCTGAACAAACCCTATCTGAGCGAGTTAGCATGCCCTTCAGTGCCTGCGGAATGGCTAGTGTAGAAGCGTATCCAACGCTGAGTGCTCTGGGCCCAGAGACCCTGCCTTCCTGGGCACTGTCAGCAGCAGCTGTTTTTACTCCATCAAAGACTCTGGGGTCAAGAGAAGGTCCCCGAGATGTACTGCATTTGCTCCTCCCCCAGTGGCCACCTGGCTTCCAGTAAGATTTTGGATCTGTGTTTAATTGAATCAGTGACTGAAAATGGTGCACACATGTGGTGACGTCCCACCAATGCTGCCAACCAGAGGGAGGACGACAGCAGTAGCACAATAATAATAATGATTATTATTGCCAACAGCAATTGCTAAGCCTTTCTCTACTCCAGGCAGCCCAGATCACCTAGACACATCTTTACTCATTCGATCCTCTCCACAACCTTTGGATATCCTTCGCCCAGTTTTTGTTTCTGTTGACTACTTCCTACTGATTTGGAGGAGCTCTTTCTAGAATCTTTCTTCTTTCTAATCTTCTAATTCTTTCAATTAGTTTTTAATGGTTATATGTATTGCAAGTATCTTTCAGTCTGAGATCTGTCTTCTTTTTTCTTTTAATTAAATATTAACATTTTATTCCAGTATTCTGTTGTACATCGTGTGTTTGTGGTTTATCTTACACTAATAATCTAGTTCCTCCCAAAAGATGTGGAGCTCTGTCTTCTTTAAGAGTCTTTTCTCACACAAAGGCTTTATATTTTAATATAATCACATTTCTCAATCTTCTCTTTTTGGTTTGTGCTTTGTCTATCTAGCTTAAGAAAACCTTCCTAACCCAAGGAAATAGAAATATTCTCCGATGTTTTTTCTAAGATTTCTCAAATTTTGTTTTTCATATTTAGTTCTGTAATCCATCCTATATTACAGCTGCAGAACCCGGGGAACAGAGACGTAAGTAACTGCTCTGATACCACTCCGTGAGTAAGTGTGCATGCAGGAACAATACCTGCAAGTGTTCTGAAAGTTACTTAATGCTACCATATTGTACATTTCCTGTCAGAACTCGCCTTTCAACATAATGTTGTGAAGATTTATCCATAATGACGTGTACAGATCTACTTCGTTCATTTAACTGGTATTCAGCATCCCACTGTCCAAGTAAATCAGCTTATTTACCCATTCCCCGACTGGAAAGCATTGGTAGACTGTTCTCAAATTTTAACCGTTAAAAACTGTTGTCATGAACAGCCTCATCCATGTCTCCATGTATGTATGAACCGGTGCTTCGCTAAGGTGCCCAGAAATGGCAATTCTGGGTTGTAAGGTATCAGCCAAACGTGACTAAACGGCTCTTTACAGCGGCTATACGGGTCCTCCCACAGCGGGAAGAGCTTCTCTTTAACCACATCCTCGTTAACCTTCATGCTGTTACACAGCTAGATTTTTCCAGTATGAGGGGTATAAAATGATTTCTCATTTTATTTTGCATTTCTCTGATTACCAGTGAAACTGAGCACTTTTTCATGTTTATTGATTAATCTGGTTTCTTCTCTATAAATTCCCTCTTCGTATCCTTTGCCCATTTTTCTTTCTTGGTGTTAATCTGTTTCTTATTGATTTAGAGGAGCTCTTTCTATAATCTTTTTTTTCTAATCTTCTAATTCTAAAATTGTCTAAAATTTCTAAAGTGTTGGTGTTTAGTCCATCTGGAATTTCTTTTTATACATGACATGAAATTGGGGTTAAAATCTGTGTTTCCCACATGGATAGCATGCCAGCACCATGCACTGACGGCTGGCTCCATCCTCACTCCCTGTGCCAGGCACCATCACTGCTCCCCGACCCAAGATGCCACATCCTAATCCCCAGAACCTACAAATACGTTACATTGCCAGCGGAATCAAGGTTGCTAATTAGCTGGCCTTGGGATGGGAGATTATCCTAGATTATCTGAGTGAGTACAACTCATGCAGTCCATGCTCACCACGGTCCTTGTAAGTGAAAGGGAGACGAGACGGCCAGAGTTGGGGAAGGACGTGAAGATGCCTGTGAAGGTGGAGGACAGGCCAAGGGACACGGGCAGCCTCCAGCAGCTAAAAGAAAGGAAGCCCCTGGAAGGAACAGAGCCCTGCTGAGACCTTGATTTCAGCCTGTGAGACCCATTTCAGACATCTGATCTCCAGAATTGTAAGATAAAAAGTTCCTACTATTTTAAGTCATTAAGTTTGTAGTGATTCGTTATAGCGGCAATAGGAAATGAAGACACTCCCTAGCTGTAAGTCATCATAGATCACACTTTACGTTTTGCCCCACTATCTATTTACCTATCTCTGCATCGATACCATACTGTTCTAGATCCCCTAACTTTATGGTAAGTCTGCAAATTAAGAAAAGCGAAGCCTCCTTTCTTCTTCAAAATTGCCTTGGCTGTTCTTGACTAGGTATTTTTTTAATTAAAAAAAGAAACAATATATCTTTTTTTTTTCTTTTCAGAAAGTTAAGAGTGTTATTCCAGTGAACAGAATATATCTTAAAGGAAAACAAATGCAGTACAAAGGGGAAATATATTCCAGACAGACAATATGAGCGAAGACTCAAGGTCATGAGAGCACCTGGTATGGCCAGCGAATCGCGAGCAGCACGCACAGCCACGAGCAGCTTTAAAACCACCCGACTCTCAGCCCCAGGGGTAGCAGACGTCAGTAGCCTAGAAATCACTAACAATGCTCAGACTTCCACTTCCGGCCTAGACGGGGTGACAGTGACCTCTCAACTGAAACAATTTGTATTTAAACCACACAAATATGGAAAACAATGTTTTCCAAGACAGTGACTTCAGGCATCAAAGGAAGTCATCCTGAGGGACAGGGAAAAAAAAATAGGGGAGTCCTACAACTGCCCTCGCTTACCGAGTTCAGCAAGCTCACACCAGGCAGGATGAGGACCCTGGTCATTTACAGAGGGCCCCTCTAGCATCCAGTAGCATGCTAATCAGGAAAACACTCAAGGCCGGAGAAAGCACCACCAGAAAGGATTACAGGGAACGGTACCTGGTGTTCACAGGACCAGACGTAGTGCCTACTCCCTTCAGCCAACTGGTAAACCTCATCATTCACAGGACATTGGGCACAGTATTCAAAAGGGTCTTGTTATCTTAGTAGGGAATAATCAATCAGCCCTGGACTAAATGCTGATGTGGTCCAACATAACAAATCTTAAGGGCAAGACCAAACATGATCAATTTTCAAAGCTTAAGAATATTTATCAAATACAAAATATTCAGCTCCCAGTATGAGAAAATTCCCAATATCTGGAAAATCCAATAAAAAATTATCAGACATGCAAAAAATACAACCCAAATTAAGTTAAAATCAATCAATCAGAACTGATTCAGAACTCACAAAGGTATTATAATTAGCAAACAAGGATATTAAAATATTTAAAGCCGTATTTCATGTGTTCAAAAAGCTAGAGGGAACACTGAACATATGAAGTCAAGACCTGGAAGATATAGCATAAACCCAAATAGAACTACTAGAGATGGCAACCATCCAAGACGAAAAATACACTGAATGGGATTAATGGCAGATCAGACACTGTAGAGGAAAAGATGAGTGAACTTGAAGACACGGCAATAGAAACTACCTAAAATGAAGCATCCAGAGAAAAAATAATTATAAATAAAAGTGAACAGAAGAACATCAGTGAGCTGTGAGGCAACTCCTAGCAGCCCGATACACCTGAAATTGGGGGTCCCAAAGGAGAGGATGAGAGAGGAAGACACAAAAATATTTGAAGATATAATGAGCAAAATTCTTATAAATATGATGAAAAAAACTATAGATCCAAGAAGCTCAATGAGCCCCAAGCAAAAAAAAAACAAAACAGTTAAAGAACAATTCTGGGAGAGGGAGAGTGGAGGTAGCAGCAAACTAGATTTTTTAAATCTCTTCCATTCCCCGCATCAAAACAGACAGGCAACCAGAGAAGTAAAACCAAACCCCACAGATGACATCCACAATTGACCCAGCCTCGAAGAAGCCCAACAGCGGAGTGATTCCATCAGAATTTATAACTAATTTGATTAGAAGGTCTTCAAACGTAACTACCAGCTTTGTTTCCAGTGCTACACAACTGTATCATAACTTAAACATTTGAAAATACCTTTCCAGAAAAGGCAATTATATTATTCCCTTAAAGCCAGCTGTACAAGTTCATTCTCTAAGGAAATTACTCAGGTATTTTTACAGACATGGGCAAACTACGTTGATTATATACTACTACTGTCCTTTGAAGGAACTTAACAAAAAGTCAGAGTACAGTCAGCCTCCACATCCATGGATTCAACCAACCAGAGATTGAAAATATTTGGGAAAAGAATGGTTGTGTCTGTACTGAATATGTACGGACCTTTTTCTTGTCTTTATCTCCTAAACAATACAGTGTAACAACTATTTACAGAGCATTCACATTGCATGAGGTACCGTAAGTAATCTGGAGATGATTTAAAGCACACAGACGATGGGTGTGGGTTATATGCAAAAGTATTTTATATAAGGGACTTGAGCATCTGTGGATTCTGGTGTCCTCAGGGGTCCTGGAACCAACCCCTCGACTGATACCGAGGGATGACTACAATCATGTTTATACCTAGTTATAAGCTATACTTAGTTTATAATCTAGGATTCTAGCTTTCATATTTATGTTTCTTCAAGATTAATTACTTGTTTTATTTTTAAAATGTTAACTATGAATATATGTCAAAGAAGGAAAGATACTAGATTCAAAGCAGGGAATGGGCTGGAAATAAATTTGACTCTTTGTTTAGTATTTTTAAATTATGTGCCTTATGCCTCAATGCATTCGACTTTATCAAATAAAATCGGAAATGTATTCTAAACCGACTCTGACAGAAAATACATGCCTGTCACCCACCACTCGCCAGGGATTCTAGCAGACACCCTGGCAATACTCAAGTATAAGGGGGACTGTGCACTGAAGTGCCACTTACATAAGGTGGATTATTAATGTGCACATCAGTGACAAACAGAAATCCTGAGAACAATCTGGTAGGCACAAAATTCAAAAACTGAAAGAGCAAAACAATTAAAACCATCAAATGCACTGCCTCTATGAAAAGAAGGAAAATACTTAAAGATGTAGTTTGTCCCAAAGAAATCAACCAAGTTTTGGTACCTGACTATTTTCAGATATCTCAGAAAATCCTAAGAGACCTTGAAAATGGAGGTCAGCATATCAAGTTCTAGGCCAAAGAAATAAATGCACTGCTCCCACTAACTGTAAACTTAAATTCAACAAGACCAGTTTCCCTAACCTAGAATCTTAGCTCTTAAAGAAAATCACTCCCAAGTCACAGATTCGCTGGCCCCTCTGTGCCAGGACTCAGGAGCTGCAGCTGAGCAGAGAACGAGCGTGAGTCCTCCCGGGACACCTGGGCGTCACTCGCTAGAGGAGAGCCACCAGGAGGATGGAGGCACACGACACTCCCCGCCACGGGATTATACACTGGTCCATTCCCTATCCTTCCACGTGGAACCAGGAGAAAAAAAAAAAGACTAATCACCTGTGATCTAGGTGTTCTAGAACTTTCTTTCAGCTGGTGAGATCTCCAGAACCCCAGAGCCAAGGCTCAGTACTCATTCAGGGCAGACTTCTGAACACCCCCTTTTCCCTGTCGCCCGCCCCCCACCTCACCATAGATGGAATTCTCCATCTGGACGCTGGTCTGAACAAGAGGCGCTGAGGCAGGGTACTGGCCACAGATGATGCCCAGCCAACCACGTACTAAACTGACAACCACGGTAGCTCTTCAACCACCTATACGCAAGTGGACTTGTCACCTCCACAGGGCAGGCTCTCTACCTCTGCTGGCAGCCCTTGCTGCTCGCAGCCAGTTATAACTCCCTTTCTTACCGTCACATACTGAGATCACAGATTCACAACTCACAGACAGCTTCAGGGTGAGAAGAAAGACAGCTACACTAACAGTGCAAAACAGGGCTGGCAGTCCATGGCTGGAAGCCAACCTTTAACTCTTGGACCCCACGTTTGCAGAGCACCATGTGACAAGCCCTTTTGGGCGTCACCGACAGAACAAGCCACAGGTGCTCAGTCCGGGAGCCGTCAGGCAACTGAGCTGACCCCTCGCTGAGGCACAGGTGACACATGGCTGGCCCACACTTTATCACCGTCCAACTCTACACCTCTGAGCTAAGCACTAACCCAGCTAACTGATTCCAAGTGAAGCAATCTGTGATGATTATTGTACTGGACGGAGTATCCCTCCTCGGGAACAGATGGAAGCCATGCCGTGTGCTGGGAAAGTCAGCTCTCTGGGGACACTTACTTGCAGGAGACGTGGGTGGTTTCCTGGCGGGCTGCCGCTCGACCGCGGGGCCGTTGACGAGCTCGGGGGATGAGTCCAGGTGTTCTTCTGAGCCCATGGAGAACTGGAACTGGACCGTTCCCGACTCCACCTGCTTCACCTAGGGCGGACCACAACAAGAGCGATTACGGCCACTCCCGTCATCAGCACTCTTTCGTCAGGATAATTCAACCAGAACAACACATCAGCCTTCAAACAAAATCTAGGTAAAATCAAAGATTTCCAAAGCCACCTGTTCTTAGACTATAATCAAGCAGTTTTCTGAGCAGAAAACAATCGGCTGTGGCACTAAAAACTCTGAAGACCACATCATCATGGGATGACCCTGACCCAAGGAAAAATCACAGTACCGCTCAAGTTTTACATGTGTTTTGAATTAACCTATGAGAAATTGACTTTCTTATGGTGTATGGTTCTGTCTGTTTTAACACGTCTGGATCCCTGTAACCAGCCCCACAGTCAGGAAACAGCCGCCCCAACACCACAAAACAGTCCCCCACACGGCCCTCCTGGTGACACTGGCCGCTTCCCAGCACTGCAGCCTTGTGAACGTCATGTGAACGTCACATGAACAGGATCATGTGATACGCCACTTCTGAGACTGGCTGCTTCCGTTTAACATACGCTGGTGAGACTCACCCAAGTTGTGACAGACACAGCAATACTCAGTTCCTTTCATTACTGAGTAACGCTATCGTAAGCACGTACCACAGTTCGTTCACCCACTCCCCCATTTAAAAGTGCTGGGTTGTTTTCAGCTTGGGCGATTATAAATAAAGCTGCTACTAACACACTGCTGTACGGGTTTCTGTGTGAACATAAGTTTTCGTTTCTCCAAGAACAGGACTGCTAGGTCATATGACATAGGCGTATTTAAATTTATAAGGCACTTCCAAACCATGATTTATTTCTGGACTCTCTATGTGCCAATCCCTTGACCAAGAGCACTCTGTATTGATTAACACAGTTTTATGGTAAGTTTCTAAATGTGTCGGATGATTCCTCCAACTTTACTGTTCTTTTTTAAAGCTGTTTTGACTCTTCCAATTCCTCAGCCTTTTCATATAAATTTTAGAACCAGCTATATCTACAAAAAAACATCCTGCTGGGATTTTGATTGAAATTGAGTAAAATCTATAGATCAATTTTGGGGAGAACGGGCATCTTTACTACGTTGAGTCTTCCAACACATAAAGATATTTATGTCTCTCTAGTTATACAAGTCTTCTTTGATTTCGCCTGACGGTAACCACAGTGACGTCCAGCAAAATGAAAGCTTTATAGTTTCCAGCATACAGACCCTGTACATATTTTGCTAAATTTATTTCATTTAGGGGAGGGCTCTGTAAATAATTTTTTTATATTTTCCTTTCCAATTCTAGTATATAGAAATATGATTGGGTTTTTCATGTTGACCTCCTGTGTTATCCTGCAACCTCATAAACTGATTCATTCTAGGAGGTTCTTTTTGTGGATTCCTTGGGATCTTTTACAGAGATGATCGTGTTATTTGTAAATAAGGACAATTGTATTTCTTCCTTTGAATGTGCATGTCTTTTATTTTCCTGATTTATCGCACTGGCGAGAACTTCTAGCACAATGTTGACTAGGACGTTGAATGCCATTGAGTGGACATCCTTCACTTGTTCCTAATCTTAGGAGGAAAGCATTCAGTTCTTTCACCAATACGTATGAGGTTAGCTAAACCGTTTTTGTAGATACTATTGATCAAGTTGAAAAAGTTTTCTTCTACTGCTAGTTTCCTCAGAGTTTTTATCATAAACGGATGCCAAATATTGTCGAATGCTTGTTCTGCATCAACTGCTACATGGTTTTCCTCCTTTAAGCTGTTATCGCAGTGAGCTACATTTATTGATTTTCAAATAGAAAATACCTTTGCATTCCTGGGATAAACCTCCACTTGGTCATAGTATGTTATTCTTCTTCTATATTGTTGGATTTGATTTGCTAATATTTTATTGAGTATTTTGCACCTCTGAGTCCACAATTTTGTTTGAGGGATGTGGGTTCACAGTTTTCTTATTAGTGTCTTTTTCGGGTTTTGTTATCAATGTAATGCTGGCCTCATTACATGAATTGGGAATGGTTCCCATCTCTTCTATTTTCTGGACTAGATTGTATAAAATTGGTATTATTCCCACTTTAAATGTTTAGTAGAATTCATAGTGAATAGACTTGGCTATTTGGGTGGGGTTTTTTTTTAAGTTTTTAAACTATGACTTCAAATTCTGTTAGTTATAGGACTACTCAGGTTATCTACTTCATCTTGGCTGAATTTTGGAGTTTGGAGTTTAGTATTAATTCATCCATTTCCTCTAAATCGTAAAATTTGTGGGCACAGAATTGTTCACAGCATTCCCTCATTACCCTGTTAATACCTGTGTGGTTGGTACTGAAATCCCTTCTTTCATTCATTAATAGTCATAATTTGTGTCCTCTCTTCTTTGTCAGTCTTGCTAGAAGGTTCATCAATGTTATTTATCTTTTCAAAGAATCAGTTTTTTTGTTTCACTGGGTTTTCTCTACTTTTTTATTTTTAATCCATTATATTTTTTTTGTTTTTCATTTCATTAGTTTCTGCTCTTTATTACTGACTTTCTTCTTGCTTTAGATTTATTTTGCTCTTCTTTTTCTAGTTTCCAAAGGCAGAAGATTACTGATTTAAGATCTTTTTTTCTGTTCTAACATAAGCACTTAATTTTACAAACATCCATCTAAGCATACTTTAGTTGTATCCCACAAATTTTGATACGTTGTATTTCCATTTTTATTACGTTCAAAATATCTTATATTTTCTCTCGAGGCTTCCTCTTTAACTTATGGATTATTTATGTATTGTTTAATTTCCAAGTGTTTGGAAATGTTTATGTTGCCTTTATTACTGATTTCTAGTTAAATTCAATCAGAATCCAATAATATAATAATTTCAATTCTTTTAAAATTATTAAAGTTTGTTTTGTAACCCAGGATATTGTCTATCTTGGAGAATGTTCCACGTGCACTCGGAAAGAGTGTGCACTCTGCTGCTGTTGGGTGAATGTCATTTACATCCCATTGGTTGATGACAATGTTTAGCTCTTCTACATCCTTGGTGACTTTCTACCTACACGCCAAAGTCTATTCAGAGAGGAGTGCCGAAGTCTCCAACTATTAATATAATTGTGGATTTGTCTGTTTCTCCTTTCAGTTCACTCAGGTTTTGTGTCATGTATTTTGAAGCTCTATGGTAGATGCAAACACTGTGAGGATTGCTATCTCTTTTTGGTGACTGACCCTGTTACCACACATACTGTCTCTCTGAATTCCTGGAAATTTCCTTTGCTCTGAAGTCTGCTTTGATATTTACATAGACACTCCCAGTTTTCTTTTATTTAGTGCTTGTGTGGAGTATTTTCCATTCTTCTAACGTGCACCATTTGAAGTATACCCCTTAGAGAGTATATAGCTGGACTCTGTTTCACATTAAGCCTGACAATCTCTGCCCTTAAATTCATGACCCAGGAGCAAGGGCTTGCGCCTATAATCCCAGCTACTAGGGAGGCCACGGCAGAAGGCATGCTTGAGGCCAGGAGTTTCAGACCAACTTGGACCATATAGCAAGAACCTATCTCAACAAAAAGAAAAAAAAAAATTGGTGTGTTCACCCTATTTACACTTAATGTAATTACAGGCATACCTCAAAGATGTTGCAGACTACTGCAATAAAGCAAATACAGCAGTGAAGCAAGTCACACAAATATTTTTGGTTTCCCAGTACATTTAAAAGTTGTGTTTACACTGTAGTCTATAAGTGTGCAATAGCATTATGTCTAAAAAAACAATGTGCATACCTTAATTAAAAAATAGTTTATTGCTAAAAAACGCTAACAGTCACCAAAGCCTTCAGCGAGTTGCAGTCTCTCTGCTGGTGGAAAGCCATGCCTTATGCTGACAGCTGCTGACTAATCAGGTGGTGGTTGCTGAAGGTTAGGGGGGAGGCGACAGCTTCATAAAACAAGACAACAATGAAGTGTGCACATCTATTGGCTCTTCCTTTCGTGTAAGTGTTCTCTGTAACATGTAGTGCTGTTTGATAGCATTTTACCCATTTTACTCACAGTAGAACTTCTTTCAAAATTAAGAGTCAATCCTTCCAAACCCTGCCACTGCTTAATCAACAAAGTTTATGCATTAAGTAATATTCTAAATCCTTGCTCATCCATAAGAAGCAACTCCTCATCCGCTCAAGTTTTATCATGAGATTATAGCAATTCAGGCACATCTTCAAGCTCCACTCTGATTCTAGTTCTCTTGTTATTTTCACCACATCTGCAATTACTTCCTCCCCACTGAAGTCTTGAACCCCTCAAAGTCATCCATGAGGGTGGGTATCAACTTCTTCCAAATTCCTGTTGAGGTTGCCATTTTGATCTCCTCCCATGAATCACAAATGTTCTTAATGGCCTCTAGAATCATTTCCAGAAGGTTTTCAATTGACTTTGCCCAGATCCATCAGAGAAATCACTATCTATGGCAGTGACAGCCTTACGGAATGTATTAAATAGGAAGACTCGAAAGTTTAAATTAATGCTGCATAGGCTGCAGAATGGATGTTGTGTTAGCAGGCATGAAAACAACATTCATCTCCTTGCATATCTTCATCAGAATTCTTGGGCAATCAGGTGCATTGTCAATGAGCAGTATTATTTGAAAAAAAAAAATTTTCTTGTGGTAGGCCTCAACAGTGACCTCAAAATATTCAGTAAACCATTTTGTAAACAGATGTGCTATCTCCCAGGCTTTGTGGTTCCTTTTGCTAGAGCACAGGCAGAGTAGATTTAGCATAAACCTTAAGGCCCTAGGATTTTTATATAGTAAATGAGCACTGACTTCAACTTAAAGTCACAGCTGTACTGGTCCCTAACAAGAGAGTCAGCTTTGAAGCCAGGCATTGACTTCTCCTCTCTAGCTATGAAATTCCTAGATGGCATCATCTTCTAATAGAAGATTGTTTCATCTACATGAAAAATCTGTTGTTTAGCATGGCCACTTTCATCAGTGACCTTAGCCAGATCTTCTGGATACCTTGCTGTAGCTTTTTCATCAGCTTGTTGCTTCACCTTGCACTTCTGTTATGGAGATGGCTTCTTTCCTTAAACCTCATGAACCAACCTCTGCTAACTTCAAACTTTTCCTCTGCAGATTCCTCAACTCTCTCAGCCTTCATAGAACTGGAGAGATTTAGGGCCTTGCTCTGGATTGGCTTTGGCTTAAGAAATGTGGTGGCTGGTTTGATCTTCTATATAGACCACTAAAAATTTCTCCACATCAACAATAAGTCTGTTTCACTTTCTTATCTTTCATGTGTTCACTGGAGTAGCACTTTTAATTTCCCTCAAGAACTTTTCCTTTGCATTCATAACTTGGCTAGCTGCTTGGCTTTCAGCCTATCTTGGCTTTCAACATGCCTTCCTCACTAAGCTTAATCATTTCTAGCTTTTGATTTAAAGTGATAGACAGACAACTCTTCCTTTCACTTGAACACTTAGGCCACTCTAGGTTAATTGGGCTATTGGAGAACAGGGAGGCCTAAGGAGAGTGGGAGAGAGAGAGAGAAAGGCCAGCTGGTGGAGCAGTCTGAGAATATACACTGATGAAGCTGACTGTCTCGTATGGCCATAGCTCGTGGTGCCCCAAAGCAATTACAACAGTAACATCAAAAATCACTGATCACAGATCAGCATAACAGATATAAGAATGATGAGAAGTTTTAAGTATTGCAAGAATTGCCAAAATGTAACACAGGGACATGAAGTGAGTACATGCCATTGGGAAAATGGTGCCAATAGACTTTCTGGACACACGGTTGCCACACACCTTCAATTTCAAAAAACACAGTATCTGCACAGCGCAATCAAGTAAAGTACAATAAAGTAAACCCTGTATTTGTTCCTTCTGGGTTTTTGTTCCTATTTCTCTTTTCCTGCCTTCTTTTGAATTATTTCATTTTATGTATAGTTTTTAATTAGCTCTTTGCATCTTTTTTAGTGACTACTCTTAGGATTTAAAATATAAACACCTAACTTTGCACAGTCTACTCAGAACTGGCACCCTACTACTCCATGTGGAATGTAGAAACCTGTGCCCACTAGTCCCTCCACCCTGCCTCCTGCCTGTTAGCGCTGTCTGCTACATCTATACACCTTTAAAATCTCATCAGGCACTGTTAACATTTTTGCTTCAAGCATTCAACACATTTTGAAGAACAGAAGAAGAATACTCTATTATATTTATAATTTATGTTGTTCTTTCTTCATGCCTGATGTTCCAAATATCTACCTTAGTATCATTTCCCTTCTGTCTGAAGAAATTCTTTTAGCCATTCTTTTAGAAAATATCGCTGACAATGACTTCTCTCAATTTTAGCTCATCTGAGAATGTCTTTGGTTCCCACCTTTGTTGCTGTACGATTCTCGCTGGATACAGAGTTGGGGTCCTGGGGTCTCTGCGTGCACTTTTAAAGTGTTGTTCCATCTTCCTTCTGGCCTCCAGTTTCTGACAAGGAATCCACAGTCACTTGAATTACTGTTTCTCTGTAAGTAGCACACCATTTTTCTATGGCCGTTTTCAAGATTTTGTTTCTTTATCTTTAGTTTTCGGCAGTTTGCCTATAATGTGTCTCAGTGTGTTTCTTTGCTTTTTTTCTCTGGAGTTCACTGAACTTTGCAGATCTGAAGGTTTATGTCTTTTGCCAAATTGGGGAAGTTTTCAGCCATTTTTTTCCTTCAAATATTTTTTTCTACACCCTACTCTTTCTCTTCTAGTGGGATTCTGATGACACAGGTGTCAGCCTCTTTGGTTATGGTCCTACAGGTTAATACTGAGGCTTTGTCTGTTGCCTTCTAATCATTTTTCTCTCTCTCTCATTCAGGTTGAATTTCTATTGATTTATCTTCAAATTCTGCTTTTAGGCCATCTAGTGATTTTTTATTTTGGTTATTTTATTTTCCAGTTCTAAAATTTTCATTTGATTCTTCTTTTTATCTTCCATGTCTTTATTGAGACATTCCACCTTTCCATTTATCTCCAGAGAGTGTGTTCTTACTTACCACAGCATTTTTATAATGGCCGCCTTAAATACTTTGATAATTCCAACATTTATGTCATCTCTGTGTTGGGGTCTGATATATGTCTTTTCCCCTAACAAGTTGAGATTTTCCAAGTTTTTTGCAGGACAATTACTTTTAGACTGTTTCATGGACATTGTGAACATTACATTGTAAGACTCTGAGTCTCATTTAAATCCTGTGAAGCATGTTGATATTTTTATTTAGGTAGGAGTCAACCCAGTGGGTTCAGGACATGGTTTCTGACCAGCCTGCTGTGAGCTGTGGTTTCCACGCTGGCTCCACTTTCAAAGTCTGTGCAGTGTGCTCTGCAGATCCCCCGCATTGCTCCACCCAGTGGGCAACTGCGGGCCTGGGCCGCACAGTCTGTTCCACAGGTCAGTACTCAAAGTCTTAGGTGTGCCAAGAGTCAGATCCATGCATGTGCAGCTCAGGGGCAAACCCAGGGTTCTGTTAACAACTTACACTGCCGCTTCCCAAGCTCCTACCTCAGTGATCTCTCCAGTACCTTCCAGTCCCCTGGAGACCCCTTCTCAATTCTCCAACCAGCCCCACAGTCTTGCACACTTCCTGCAACTGTGCCTGAATCCAGGCCAAGCAGCGGAGGACAGAGTGTGTTAAAGATGGGCAGGAGTCTACAGAAAAGCCAAAGTTCTCATCCATCACTATGGGAAGTCAGTGTACAGTGTCAGTAAACTAGACAAACTAAGAAACAGAAGTAGAAGCATAATATTTTAAAAATGAAGGTAAATACCAAAAGTCACAGCTAAGAGTTAAAAGTGGCTGCCTTTGGAGATATTATAGAATTTTTTTTTTTTAAGAGACTATTATTTCCTGGAGGGAAAAAGACAGGAGTTAAGAAAGAAAACACAATCGTGATATACTACATTTTACAGTAAATAACAATGAAATAATCGTAACAATGTAAGCCACAAAATCGTGCCAGAAATTATGGGATTTTTATAATATTTATATTTTTCTTTGATTGACAGCTATCATTTCTACTCAACTGTCAGTCCCATGGGATCAGGGATGTCCATCTTAGAGCACATGTAGGTGCTCAATAAAAATTCACTGAATGACTGACCAAGATGAAGGGTGAGCCAGCGCAGGGGTAGGGATAAGGCACACCTAGGTTTCCATCCTCCAAGACTCCAAGATGCTGCATCAGTAAGTAGGAAACGCAGGCAGGAGCAGAGGATGTCTTCACAGTACGGGAGAGAATCAAGTCTGTGGCCAGTGTCAGTTCATTGTTTTAGTTCATCACCTCTGCTTGGAGTAATGGTCTCCACCAGGGGCAATTCTGCCCCCTGGGAAACACGTGTCAATGTCTGTGGGATATTTTGGGCTGTCACAGTTGGGGGATGCTACTGGCATCTAGTGAACACAGGCCAGCCCCCACACCAAGAATTATCTGGCCCAAAATGTCAACAGTGCTGAGGTTGAAAAATTCTGATTTAGAAATTCCTTGTGAAAACGGCAATATTTGATACATTTGTATCTTAAGATAGGTAAACCTTCCAAACACTCATGCCCCAATATAGTTTACACACTTGAAAAGTGAAGGCAATATAGTGTGGCACAATAAGCCTAAAAGTAAATAGCATGAATATTTATCTATGCACCTGCCCAGATTCAGGGGGGGAGGGACAAGAGGGGAGAGGAGCAGAGAGAATAGTGATAGCTTCAGGACTTCTAATGGCAATTTTATAATAAGGGCTCAAACTAGACCATGTGGGAATGCAGCAAAACACAGTCCCATAATGAGAGACATCCCTTATAATATGAAAGGTGCACTGTCAGCTGTTCTCTCACGCAGGTCCCCAAAGCGTTATCCAACTCATAAATAACAGCACTGAACATAATATTTGTCGCTAGAGTCAGCACATGGGCGACATGCTGGAATAACAGGTACAGTCCGCTTATCTTAGAAAAATGAGACAATTTACTCAAAGGCTCCTATTTGCACTGCTGAAACAGGCGTATTTTAGGAATGTAGTAGAAGCAGCAAAAGCATACCCCACAGAAACCCTACTCCAGACATCGGCCAGCGCAGTGGTGTCACACCATGTCACTACTAATGACTCCCCGAGGCCACTGATGGGGCTGGGGAAGCCAGAGAATAAGACCCCTCTCACACACACTTCAACCTACCCTGCTCTTATTTGCTTTCTACATTGGGGTTCAAAGAACGTTTCACTTCAGAAATGTTTTTTTAAACACCTGAAAATCTCTGTTAGGGACCTACCCCTTTGTACATAGCTGAGTAGCAGTTAGGGACAAGTCGCAAAGACAAGCCAGGCTGGAAGCCAGCCCCCCTGGTTCCTACCATGGCACTCGGCCTTCTAGAAAACCTCTGGCAAAGGCCACCTGAGGCCCAACCTACGGTGAGTTGTGTAAGTATTTCGTTATATAGTACAATGTAATAATAACAAAATAAAGTGCACAATAAATGTAATGCACTTGAATCATCCAGAAACCATCATCCCACCTCCCCCCACCCCCCACCTCCGGTCCGTGGAAAAACTGTCCTCCATGAAAACAGTTGTGGCAGCAAAAAGGTTAGGGACCACTGCCGGTGCACCCAACACGCACGGCATAGAAGTGGCTTTTGTTGTAAAGTATGTATAAATCAGTCACGGGTCCACCAAGTCCCCTCAGGAGACCAGCACTGAACAGAGATGTTGCAAGACCCACAGTAAAACTGGCCTCATCGAGTTTACACGTGACCGTGACTCAGAGTTCATACTCATCTTTGTAAGGGCATCTCCATGACATGAAAAATTTCTGTTCATGAAATATCTACAAACATATTGTCAACTACTGCTTTGGAAAATTAACTTGCTAGAAGCTCATCAGAGAAGAATCACACATAAAAAATACCTAATAATTTACCTCTTCGGAGCTCATGCTGGCTGAGGGTACCTTATAGACCAGGCAGTGTGAGGGGTTGGGCTGGACCCCGCCCTGGAGAGGCAAGGTCACCCTCCCGGAACTGGCTTCCAGCGAGGGGCTCCAAACAGCCCAGCGCACCATATACATACACGCCAAGTTGGACGGAGAGGTGACCGAAGCTGCCTGGAATCAAAACAAAACACACGTGCATGTGAGTTATCACAAAAGTCACCTGGGCAGGGGACATCAACAGCGCTTTCACATGTTTAATTTAACTAGAGCTCAGTGCAGCAGACGCAGGGATCATCAGCTTCATTTTTACAAAAGAAGAAACTGAGGCAGAAGGAGGTCACGGCATCCATGGTGCAGACAGAGCAGGTGCCAACAGCCTCCCTCTGTGAGACCCCACCAGCCACCCAGGACCCCTTCCTACTCACGCCAGTCTCCTTTCTCTGGCTCAAGGCAACACTAGCTTCCCCCTTAAAGATCAATACCATTTTTATGACTCTCTCGTTCCCATAAGGATCTTTCAGCAGGTTTGTAATCATTCTGTACCTTGCCAACACCTACTCAAATCCACCAGCAAAATGCTAGAACAGCACTCTGAATTACTAATAAGAAAACTTGTAAATTAATAAAGAATGCACATGTATATTCTACTTAGGGTTATTAGCATGCATATTCTTCAGCAAAGTCTCAGCTTAATATATATTTATATGTATGTAACTTTATATGAAATTGGGAAATCAATCAAGTCAAATTGCAGGCGTTGTTCCTTCTTTCTCCTTCTCTATGGCCGGCCAAATGGAAGGAATGAGGACACTAAGAAAACCCTTGGGTTAGCAACCACATTTAAAGAAAGTCATTTTCACAAATATGATTTCAGAGCTTGACTCAGCAAAGAGTTGCAAAATTACCACTTTCATCCATTTATTTAAAAAGAAAGTAATAATAAAGCTAAACTCCGGGTCTTTGTCAGATACCAAAATCCCACTCAGCCTGGGCAACGAGGCTTTGCTTTACCACCCCATGGAGGAGGACCGCAGAGACGACCAGCACCGAGCACAGGCCCTGCTGGCAGATCAGCAGGAAGGCCACTACTCAGCCAGACGCCCCAGGATACAGGCAGCATGGGTCAGACTGGGAGCCCAGGGCCGAGCTCTTTCCTCCCCAGAGCACAGCTGCACCAACTGAGTCACGCGGAGCCCCGTCTGACCCTACAGACTGGGACCACTCAGAGGAAGGGGCAGCAGCCAGCCTGCTTCCACCTGGGACTCCCAGCCTCAGCAGCCACGTGCAGAGGAAAAACAGCCCCAAGGCAGTGGGGGAAATGGAATACAAGCACGGTATTCCACTTCCTAGCGCTTTCTTTCTGGGCAACAGGGACAGTGGCACCTGTGGGAATGAGGAAGCCAGAAGAACAGATGGCTCCTCGCTGTCCCTGGGCACCAGGCTTAGGGCTCCTGGGCTCTGCTAAAGGACCCTCAGGCATCCCTCTTAATGAACCCAGGCAGCCGTCACAACCGTGGCCATAGTCACGGGGGGTGGGGGGATGGCCTGGAAGGAGGGGGTGTCCCACTCTTGGCAACGAACGGAAGCCCATGCCCTGCCTAGGATATGTAGAGAGCATCACCCACAAGGGAAGAAGACACCCGTGGGGACCCACTGCCTTGAGCTGTGCCAGGAGCCAAGGAGGATAGAAGGGCTCCAGCAGTGGTGGCCAGGGGCCCAATGGACCTTGCTTGTTTAGCTGGACACGCCAATGGGGAGTGGCTGTGCCACTGTCACTGCCTAGACAAGACTGCGCTCAGTCCCAGGCAGATGTACACACAAACCTCCGGCTGGAGTCCTGACACAGATGGCCCCATGGTCTGCTGGGCTAAACCACAGCCAAGTTCATGCACAAGCAGATCTGAATACAGCAGAGAAAACAGCACTTGCTTCATCCAAGTCAGTCTCTTCCAGACTGTTCCTGCCAGATGACATCCCATCCTGTTATGTCCTTTATATCCAAGTGGGGAAAATCTAGAACCAGCATCGAGTTTTGAATTAATCTCTCTTCATATTGTAATTGGACCTCAAACCATCCATGCCAGCAGGGCCCTTGACTGCAGCTAAATTCCTAATCACAGGTCAGGACACTGCCACACTCTCACCCCATCACCAGCGTGAGTGGGGATTTGGGCCCCTGGCCATTCAGCGAGAAAAAACCCACATCTTGGAAGTACATGCAAAGAATCGGGACAGTGAGAAACGGAAGCATATGCCCCCGCACCCCACTTTCAGTGTTTGTCACATACAAGCGTATCTGCCTCTCCCCATCCGGCTGGCTGGATGAGAGATTTTAAAACAGTATGGAGTATCTATAGTATGTCAATGAAAAAGTGATTATAAATCCACTATTTTTAAAAAATAAATTACTATAGGTTGGTCTAAGGGCAGTGAGTTATCAGAACTTATTAACATTAATATCACTAAAGTTGGTATACAACACCCTACTGCTAAATTTGACTGGCTTAAAATAAATAAATGAATAAAAGTATTATAAATATATCAGGAAAACTGGTCCCTAAAACAATCTGTAAGGGTCCAACAATGTCTAGACTACTTTAATAAATAGTTATCACCTGTAAAATATAGAAATTTATTATTACAGGATCAAAAATGAAATATATATCCAAGCTTTCATGCTATTTGTGTAACTCCTTCTGGTTTAAGTTTTCAAATTGGGTGATTTCAATATCGAGTTTTCTATTTTCATAGTTCTTTTTGGGCTTTTTTTTTTGGTGCTCAATCAATACAAATCTCCTCTGTGTGAAGTATCTGTCAGTTACATAAACAGCCATTTTGACTCACTTTTGTCATTAACAGCTCTAACAAAAAGGATGGTAAGTTATTGATTCCTCTTCCCGAGACCCCAGAGGGATGACTGGGGCCTGGTGGCAATCCAATTGCCATGCATTTGTCTGCACTCTCTGACAACCAGCCCACCGTGGAGCCTGCAGACAAGAACCTCCCTGGTTCTCGTTGACTGGCTCCAAGAAGGTCACAGGCACCCAAGCACGTGGGCAGAGCAAGGATATTGACTTAATGGGCTCCTACGATCAGTGAATTTTAGTGGTTGAGATTAGATGAGCTACTTTTTAATTTCTTATCCTTGGATTTCAATTCATGTAAACTGAAAAGGGAAAAAAAAATACATTCAAGTGTTCCTGTTTAGACTTTTAACTATAATAGCAAACAATATACAAAAGACCAAATGGATACACTTGGATTACAAGACAGGCTTTGTGGTGGAACAGAAGTGCTATGCCAGCATTCACCAGGCACAGCCACAAATCAGAAAACAGGCACTTGACCTTTGGCATTGCTACAATCCAGAGTCCCGGTGGTGGGCTGAATGGTGCCCTCCAAAAAGATGTGCCTCTAGCCTAATCCCTGGAACCTGTGACTGTGACTTTTTTTGAAACAAGGGTCTTCGCAGATGTATTGTAAGATGAGATCATCCTTGATTACCCAGGTTGGCCCTAAATCCTATGGCAAGTATCCTTATAAAAGCAGGACAGAGAGAGGTTTGAGACAGAGGGAGACACACAGAGAAGACAGCCATGTGACGACACGGGCAGAGAATGGAGTGATGTGGCCATAGGCCAAAGACTGCTGGGAGCCATCAAAACCTGCAAGAGGCAGGGAGGCTCCCCTGCCCGGAGCCCCTGGAGGAACACGGCCCTGCTGACGCCAGGCTCTCGGCCCAGCAGAACGGATTTCGGATCTATGGCCTTCAGAACCGTGAGAGAGTAAGTTTGTGCTGTTTTACACTAACACGTTTGTGATACTTAGTGACAGCAGCCACAAGAAACTCATACGGTCCCCTGATGGCTTCTATCCTCAGATTAACATGAACTCAGAAAAACATTAAAACTGCATGTTATGTCATGAGCTTTATTTTCTTTAGGTTTTCAGGGATAGCTTTTCACTCCCGCCTGGGTCACCATGCCACTGACCTTGGGCACTGTTCTGCTGGGACCCTCAAGCCCCAGGGACTGAGAACACAGCATAGGTGACGGTGGCATCTGTCTGGGCAGTGGGGGGAGGTCCCACCCAAGCAGCAAAAGAGTGCTCCCCTGCCCTGAGGCCATTTCCAGGGACAGAGCTGGGACCAGGGGATGGAAGTCTCGATGGAGGTGACCACATTTGGGCACTTGGAAGAACAAAAATGTTAAAAAGACAAACTGTAGTGTCAAAACTCTCTGAAAGTTCCCAATCCCACACAAATCACAGACAAAAGAAGGGGCGGCTTAAAGAAACAAAAACAAGAGAGAAATTTGGTGACTATGACATAGACGAAGGAGGTGACGGGGCACAAAAACTGTGGAGAGAGAGCTCAGGCCCGGGCTGGGAGCAAGCACGTCACACGTCCACACAGTCTAAGAGCCACGGGGACAGGCAGGACTGGCTCCGCCAAAAGCACCGCCCCTGTGCACATCAGCTCATGTGACCCCCGGAACGGCCCTGTGAGATGACAACCAGGCAGGAGCAGGAAACAACAGCACTACCAGCCACATGTAGGGGGTGGCCTGCGGCCCAACCCAGGCGGCCTAAACCAAGGAGCACCTTGGGAGCTGCAGCCAGGCGTCCGATCACTGCTCAACGAGCTGGGCACATGGGCATCAGACAGTCCCTGCAACTCAGAGCTCAGACAGCCAACTGAGAACAAGGCTCTCTTCAGATGACATGTTTTCTGACATTCTCCTTGAAGAACACTGGGTTCTTGGCCCTTGGGGTGAACTTCATGAGGCATGAGAGACGTACCCCTTCCCGCCCACCGAGGTGACGAGCTCAGAGGGCAAAAGGCAGCCTCCCAGCATCTCACCTCCCCTGCCTGCTGCAGAGGAAGGACCAGGCCCAGGGACCACTACACCAGGCAAAGCCACTGCCTGTTCTCCAGCAGAAGCTCAGAAAGCAGATATCATCAGCCGGAAGTTCTTCATTCCATAAAATAGGTCAATTATATGCCAAAACCTTGCCCAAATGAGATGAATAGAAAACTCAGCAGCTGCTGTAGGCTAATTTCCTGCATACACATTCATGGTGGAGAAGGAAACCTAACGACATGTAATTAAAGTCATTTAATCTGCCCATATACGGCACAGTACACGCAGTGCCATTTAAAAGTACAGTAATCATTTAATAGGCAATATTTTCATTCCATTCTACTGAGTAATTATTTTTAAACATATACACGAACAGCAAGAAAACTAGGGTTTGGTTTTAAATAAAGTTCTACGACCTGGTATAACTCTTCCTACTGGCTAATGGGTTCACAAAACTTTGGCCTTCTTTGCAAAACAAGTGTCAACTTGACACTGATTAAAAGAAGCAATGGGGAAACATTAGGAGTTGGGAGCTGTGGCTCATGCGGCGAACAGGTACGTGGCCACCACCCTGTGCAGGCCACGCTAGGGCCCAGGCCACGCATGCGGCACTGCAGAGCCTCAGCTTTTGCTTCCTCTGGAAAACCTGCCCCCGAGGTTATACTTCCCTCTCCGCTCTCCAACTGGGTCTTAAAAACCAGCGGCCCCTGGGCTGTTTGGGGCCCAGCATCGGTCCCATGGGCATTATTCCTCGCCCCCCCCCCCCGACCTTGGCCACTATCCCCCAGGTCCAGTGACTACTCCCTAGAAGGGATTCACGTGAGGCTGGCCCCAGGCCTTTTATGAGATGGTATTTCTATGACCTGGGATTCTAGAGACCTTGGGAGCAGGAAGCCCTCTTTTATTAACCACTTTGGTAAGAGCGTCCACTATAGTCGACAGCCACAGATGAACGCGCACAGCCGAGCATTGACTTTAGTCGACAGCCACAGATGAACATGCACAGCCAAGTGTAGACTTTAGTAGATGGCCAAAAGCTTTTATTTTTACAGCTTTTATCTCTGCAGTTGTGGTGTGTACGTTCAGCTATTAAGTTACTAGGAATCTGTGACTTTTTAACAAGTCCAATGGATGGAGAAGAGCTTCCTGCCTTGGGAAAGGCAGAAATCGTGGAAAGGACTCAAAAGGCAAGACACATGCCTGACCAATTGGACTTAAAATCAGAACCTCTGCTCATCAAAAGACAGTGTTACCATTAAGGGTACTGTGGTTTGAATATGTCACCCCCACCCACCCAAAAACCATATTTTGGAAACCCAAATGCAACAGCATGGGGGAGTCGGGTTTAACGGGAAGGCTCCGCCCTCATGAATTGATGAATGTCGTTAGTGCAGGAGTGGGTTTCCTATAAAAGGATGAGTTTAGCCCCTGTTCTTTCTCTCACCTTCTCTTTGCCCTTCCACCACGGGATGACGCAGCAAGAAGGCCCTCACCAGATGCCGGTGCCTTGGTCTTAGACTTCCCATCCTCCAGAAGCCTGAGCCAGTGAATTTCTGCTCATGACAAATTGCCCAGCCTGGTGCTGCTATAGCCGCAGGAAACAGACCAAGACAGGGCAGCTGGGTAGAGGGGACATGAGACCTGGCTGCTTTATTCCTTATAACTGCAGCTGCATCTACAACCACCTCAAAATACAAAGCCTAATTTAAAGACAGCATGTGGCATATATGAGCTATATAAAGTGCCGGTAAAATTTTAAAAATAATAATGGCTTTCCACAAAAATAAAACAAAAACATAGTACAAAGTTAGAAAATATAATGAAAAAAAAATCCCATTTATAATAACAGCACAAAAACTTAAATGCCTGTGAATAAATTTAATAAGAACTGTCCAAAGTCTACATGTTAAAACTATTTTTAATATCATTCCTGAAAAACAAAGATAGACTTAAACAAATGGAAATACATCCCTTCTTCTTGGTTAGGACATCTCAACAGAATGTTAAGAATTAAGATATGGCCGGCTGCAGTGGCTCACACCTGTAATCCTAGCACTCTGGGAGGCCGAGGCAGGAGGATCACTCAAGGTCAGAAGTTCGAAACCAGCCTGAGCGAGACCCTGTCTCTACTAAAAATAGAAAGAAATTAATTGACCAACTAAAAATACATATACAAAAAATTAGCCGGGCATGGTGGCGCATGCCTGTAGTCCCGGCTACTCAGGAGGCTGAGGCAGGAGGATCACTTGAGCCCAGGAGTTTGAGGTTGCTGTGAGCTAGGCTGACTCCAGGGCACTGACTCTAGCCTGGGCAACAAAGTGAGACTCTGTCTCAAAAAAAAAAGAATTAAGATATAATTTCTCATGAAATTCATTTATAAATTTACTGCAATTCCAATAAAAATGCCAATTAGCATTGTTATGGAGCTAGACCTCCTGATACTAAAGTTCATCTAGAAAAATAAACATGCAAAAATAGCTAGAAAAGCAAAGCAAGGAACAGGAAGAGCCAGGAGTCTTAACTGGCCCTAGCAAATGGTAAAATACACAACAGGGCCTCCAAAATTAAAGCAGTATGGCCCCAGCACATGAATAGAGTAAAAGTCCAGAAACAGACACAGCTCTACACTGGATAGAGTATGTGAGAAACATGGATCCTGAATCACTGTGGCAAAGGACTCTGAATAAGTGGTAGTGGGACCAGAGGGCCATTAGAAAAATCAGATCCACCCCTCACACCACAAACAAGAGATCTAAACATAAAGAAAACTCTACAAGTACTAGGAGAAAGCACAGGTGAATTCCTCCATAAGCAGAGAATGAGGAAAGGCTTTTCACCCGTGACTCAAAATGCAGATGCAATAAGACACTGATAAATTTGACTACATTAAAAAGTGTTTTAATGTTTACATGGCCAAAAAAAGGGAAGAAAACAGAAAGGCGAATGACAAAACTAAAAGATAATATCTGCAATATGCATCACAGATAAAGAGCAAATATCCTTAAGAAAGAACTCCAAACATTTGATGAAAAATGCAAAAACCCTATAGAAAAAATGGGCAAAAGAAGTAAATAGACAACTCACAAACATGTTCAACTTCACTCATAATCAGAGAAATACAAATTAAAACTACACTGTGATTCCATTCTCACCCATCAGACTGGCAGAATTCAAACCCTTGAGGACGCACTCCCCTAAGGTGAGGTCGAGGGGAGCAGGCGTCCCAACTAGTAACACCGCCAGTGGGAGCAAACAGGACACAAGTCCTCTGGACATAACTCTAACAGTATCCAACAAAGCAATCTACGCACCTGCCCTTAGATCCCGCGAGCCCACTTCCAGGAACTCACCCTGAAGACACAGCTGCTACAACACAAACGCGCCCGTGCACCAGATCACCCATTTTAGCATCACATAACTGCAAAACAGTGCAAGCTCTCCGAATATCAAAACACAGGAAACTGGCTGAACAGATCTTGGTACATTGGTACAGATACAGGATGGAAAAAGGAGGGAAGAGGCAGGTCCGAATGCCAAGATCCATGTTAAAGGGCAAACAGTCACGTACGCAGGCTGCTACCCTTTGTGTGTTAAAGGGGAACTATGAAAACACACACACATCTAGTTATATTTCTAAAAGGTAGCCCAGGAAGGGTAAACCAGGAAGCAATAAAGTCAGTCACCACTGAAGGGTGAGGACAGTGGGGTGGAGGGGACACAGAAGATGGAGATACTTTTCTGAAATTACCTTTTTGTAGAACTTTGACCTTAAAAATATCTTAAGGCATATTAGTGTTCTATATATTCAAAAAATAAAATTAAGTAAATAAGGTTGAAGAGGAGAAAATAATTAAACTGAAAGCAAACAAATATAAGGACCCACTATAGTTCAAATGAATGTCACCACACTAAGCAGGGGACAAATCCAAGAGACCTATGAAACCAGACTATGGCCCCTCAGTCCTGGGGCAGGGCCAGGCTGCAAACAAATCCTCAACTGTCTTTGCTGGGTTTATCCTTTGCAGTGATCACCTTAGATGCCTTTCAGGACTGAGCAAACGAGCGACCACACTGATGGCGCCAGGAGCCCAGGTTCTCTCAGTGGAAAGAGGGAGGGGCAAAAGGAAGGAAGAGGCAGGGAGAGCCCTGTGGGGACGTGGGGACAGACGGAGGCTGAAGGGACCAGTGAGAGAACTCAATTCCTAAACTGTGTATGTGCTATGGATGCATATGCATGTGTGTTTAAGCACATATGTACATACATATACACACACATACCTCTAGACGTGTGTGTGTATGTACCTGTGTGTACACATGTAAAATTTCCTAGCTCTGTCCACTGAAAAGGCTTGGAAGAGAAGGTGCACGTAAGATCTGATTTCTAACACATTCCCCTTTAAAAAGAACCAGGGCTCATCAAGACAAGAAAAGTCTCACAGCTACTCAGGAGGCTGAGGCAGGAGGACCATGAGCCCAGGAGTTCGAGACCAGCTGGGCAATACAGCAAGACGCTGACTCAAAACAAAACCAAAAAAAAACAAGGAAAGTCTGAAGAACTGCCACAGTGTAAAGGAGACATGACTAAATGTCATGTGGCATCCTGGACGGGACCTTAGAACAGGGCAGCAGGGAAGGAAATCCCAGGAAACGGCAGGCTTCAGTTAATAATCATCAAGCAACACGGGGTCACCGGTCATGATGACATGCCATGGCACTGGTGCTGGTAACAGGGAAACTGGACATGGGCTGCAGGGGAACTCTGTGCCAGCTTCATGGAATCTTTCTGTAAATCTCAAACTCCCGGCCTCGAGCAATCCTCCTGCCCGGCCTCCCAGAGTGCTAGGATTACAGGTGTGAGCCACTGCACCTGGCCTATTTTTATGTAAATCTAAAACTGTTCTAAACTTAAATGTCTATTTTTTTAAAAGACCGGCCTGGGAAACCACAGCTCCTCACAGATCGGCTGGTTCCAGGGCCGGAACAGGGAAGACGCATAATGAGCCAGCAGCATCTGGTGGTGCCAAAAAGTAAGAAAATGCTCAAAAAACAAGACAGGATGGAGGATGTCACAGGGACACAGGGACCTGCCTGAAGGGACTCCGTCTGGTCAAATCTGGGACAATCTGAGCACCAAAATAACCAGGGGCCACAATTCAAACAACAGGGACCCCTGAGTCTGCACCCACATGCACAAGTCAGCCCGTCCTCAGTGGGGGAGGGAGGGCTGCCGGCAGGAGACCGCACCCACCAGTAGGCCTGCAGGGGATCCCTCTGCAAGAAGCACCAACAATGCCAACTCCAGGGGGACATTTAGGTGAGGAGCAGAGGCTGGGTGCAGTGGCTCACACCTGTAATCCCAGCAGTTTGGGAGGCTGGGGCAGGAAGATCGCTTGAGGCCAGGGGTTAAAGACCAGCCTAGGCAACCAGTGAGACGCCTTCTCTACAAGCAAATAAATAATTAGCCGGGCATAGTGGTGCACGCCTATAGTCCCAGCTACATGGAAAGCTGAGCTGGGAGGATTCCTTGAGCCTAGGCTGCAGTGAGCTACAATTGCACCACAGCACACCAGCCTGGGTGACAAAGCAAGACCCTATCTCTAAAAAATGAATAAATAAAAATTAAAATTAAACATAAATAGAGGAGGAACCGATCGATACGTGTGTAGTCTTAAAGAATCTCCCCACAGATTGCTTATTAGTTGCAAGGAGAAAAAAACAGTAGCTCTACACAGGGGTCTTCAAACTTTTTAAACAGGAGGCCAGTTCACTGTCCCTCAGACCATTGGAGAGTGCGCACTGTGGGCCCGGGACAAGTCGGCTGCTAAGCAGAACAGGCAGCTGCAGCAAAAACACCCGGCGGGCCGGATAAATGTCCTAGGCGGGCAGCATGTGGCCCAAGGGCTGTAGTTTGAGGACGCCTGCCCTACACTAGAGACATCACACAAACTCACCACACTGCACATCACCAATGATGGGCATCTCATAGCTCTGGCCCTGTGGCCCTGAGGAGGACACCAACCGCCACACTCGCCCGGTGTCCTGGCCAGGGAGGCAGCTGACTCCGATCATAAGGAAACATCAGACAAATCCAAAATAAGGAACATTTTCTTTAAAATTTTTTTAAAGGAGGGAGACTAAAATATTAAAAAATAAAATCATAATGGCAAAGGCTGAGGAACTGCTCCAGATTCAAGGAGGCCAAAGAGACATGGAAACTCTACGGATGCTCCTGAACTAGAGACTGTACTGGAGGGAAAAAGCCGTGGAGGTCACAGTCAGATCCATTACACAGAGCTGGAACAGGGGTGGGACAAAAAAACAACCCATGATTTGAGCCCCTGGAGATCCTGAGACCAGAACCCTCCTCAACGTGCCAGGTGCCGAGAGCCTACAGATTCCCCTTTTGTTGCTTAAGCTGCATTGAGTCAGGTTTTTGTTTCTCGCAACCACATGAACCTAAGTGACACACCTCCCAAGAGGTGTATTTGCGCACATGAAGCAGCAGGGCCTCTGGGCAAGAGCACGGGCTCCTTGTCACCTGCTCCCAGAATGAGCGCACCTGCCTGGCTCCCAGCTACGGTGGTCCTCGGCTTCGTTCTGACTCTACGAGAAAGCAGATGCTCACCAACAGAGGCCTGGCTGAGCAGGGAGGATTCTGCTGCCCGCACAGGCACATGTGAGTTACATACTCACCTACTGAGCAAGGACCAGAGTAATGGGGGTGAGTATGATTCCTGCAGGTCATCCCTGAAGCTGTGTGAGGCACTAGAATCAACTGAGGGCAAGAAACCTCCCACTGGTTCCCACAGTGAAAACTTAATGAGCTTCGGTTCCAGAAACACCTTTACCTGAGCCTGTCCACCGGCCACAAATCTTATCTCTGAAAGAAGAAAAGGAACAGGCACCACCACCTCCATGTTTAACCAAAGACGTGTAAAGCCAACAGAGCGGAAGGAACTACAAAGAAGAGAAGCAGGGCTGGCTGTCATCTCCCAAGACTTGTCTGGGCCTGGCCTGGCAGCCACGTCCTTGTCCTGCTGAAGAAAACGGTTTCAACAGGGGGGACACGGGCAGCCCCTGCCCCAGGCAGCACGCCTGGGCGCACAGCCAGCAGACGGGAAGGCAAGTTGCTGTCCCTGTGCGGGGACTTGCCTGGGACACACACTGTGCGTGGGGTCAGGATTATTTTGAAATACCTCAAGAAAACCCTCAAGACATCTATATTTCCAAGTTTTAGGACATTTAAATGTATATAATTTGCAGAATAACTGTAGGCTCCGAATATAGAATATTCAAAATGTGCAGCACTGGGGCGTCCTGGGCACCTCGACCAGCACCGCTCACACAGCGTAAACACTCACATTTTTGTTAAGTGAATTTGTTTTGTTCAAGGAATATTAGTAAAAACATAAATACTAAATTAGATCTTTACAAACTCTTAGAGATTTGGGAGGGGGTTTTTTTGTCATGTGAACTCCCCCAAAACAGGACTGTTTTCACCCCAAGAAGCCGCAAGGGGGTGTACATTGATTCTGACATAAAAATGCAGCGAAAGACACTAGGGTCTGGCTGTTTCTGCAGCTTTGCCCTCACGGCATGTCACCCTCTCACGTTCCCGGGAGTTGGTTTTATCACCCATTCGGGCAGCACACATTTAAGGAGCCCACGCTTGCACGCTGACGGCATTTCTAAAGAGGGAGCACAGTGGCCGTCTGAGGGTGGCCATCTGAGGTCGCGCTGTCCCCAGAACCCTGGGCAGGAAGTGGTCTGGAGGGGAGGAGCCCCTCCTAGGGCTCATCACAGCTAACCACAGGCAAATCACAATGAAAGGTTTTAGTTGCTTTGGGTAACTAAAAAAATGTAAATTTTAACAACTGATTGAAAACAACAGAACAATGGGTGTGTCTTCTCAAAACCTTTAATTTCTAGGGTTTTTTTTTTTTTTTTTTTGAGACAGAGTCTCACTCTGTTGCCCAGGCTAGAGTGCCGTGGTGTCAGCCTCGCTCACAGCAACCTCAAACTTCTGGGCTCAAGCAATCCTCCTGCCTCAGCCTCCTGAGTCGTTGGGACTACAGGCATGCGCCGCCATGCCCGGCTAATATTTTCTATATTTTTAGTTGTCCAGATAATTTCTTTCTATTTTTAGTAGAGAAGGGGTCTTGCTCTAGCTCAGGCTGGTCTTGAACTCCTGACCTCGAGCGACGCCCCCCCTTCAGCCTCCTAGAGTGCTAGGATTACAGGTGTGTGCCACCACGCCCGGCCTCTAGTTTGTTGACTACAAAATACTCAGAGCCAAAAATAGCCACACTCGGGTGAGTGTGAATTGGACATGGTTCCTGCACATATTCTCACCAACCCAGAGGTCCAACTGGCCTGTAAGTACCATTTACAGGTGAATAGCTCCACAGGGAACCTCACGTTTGGCTCCTGGTCTGCAGCACAAGGCCGAGTTAAGCAATCACCAGAAGTCCAGCGGGTTTGGGTTCTTCCAGCATGGGGAGTAAAGAAACACAGGCGTGACGAGTGCAGCAAGGCCATGGTGAGGAAAGACCCCAGTGTCAAAGGGGCACAGGAAACCACCCGCCAGCAAGAAGCACACAGGCTGCTCAGCCCAGGCAGGAAGACTTCGGTCAGGAATCATTTTCCAGAGAAAAGTACACTGTTCATTCAGCTTTATCCATTTCTGATTAAGTAAAATACTTAAGAATGACCAGGCTGCCTGGACATTTGATGGTATTGAGAAATTTATTTCGATTTTTAGCTGTGACAATGGCACTTCCAGAGATGCTGTGAAGCCCCTGCCTTCTGGAGATACACAGTGAAACATTTACAGATGAAACGACACATCTAGGACTTGCTCTCAGATAACCGGGTGGACAGGGACAGGAGAGCAAGCCGGGTAGACCGGCCATGACTGATAAGCCTGAGGGTGGTGGTGGCGCATGGAGCTCATCACATGCTTCTCTTTAGCTTCAGGTTTGAAATTTTCCATAATAACAAAGTTTCTTTAAAAAAAAAAAAAAAGAAATGTGCGTGCCAAAATGTTTACAGATAAAATAAAATTATTCCTGGAATTTGTTTCGAAACAACTTAAAACCAGTTGTGGAGAGGACACACATAAAGCAGACTCTCCACGAAGTTGACAGTCGCCGAAGCTACCTGTCACCATCCAATCTGCCTTTGTTTATGCTGGAAATTTCCATCACGTAAAGTCTTCACAAAAGAAAATGAAGAAGGAACCTGCAGCCTGAGCCCAGCTGAAGAATGACGCTCTGTAAGGGGCCACTAAGGGGCCAGGCAGCTGTGGTGTGAGTGTCCCTCCTCGGGCCCAGCCCAGGCTGCAGGGGAGGCCACCGGGCTTGTCCCCCACCGTCCCACAGACTGACTTCCAGGGAAGGAACAAGAGTCCACGAGGCACCCCCACTGTTTCTCCTCTGATGCGCCAACCTGCTCGTGCCAGGCACACTCCATTCGGGTTCCACCCACTGAACGCTTCACCCGTTTTCAATGCTCCACACGGCAAGTAGTTTGCGTGGAAAGTCATTTCATACCTGGAACATTTCCTTTCCAGGTCACACTGAAGAAAGTACCCTTGACGACAGCAAAACGGGACCCAGTACTCCGTATTACCATCAACCTCCACATCCGAAAGGACTGACGAGCGGTCACACTGCCACATTCCCAAGGCTCGGTGAGGCGGCATGGCATCGAGTCCACCTGCCCCTGGTTAAGCCTCTCAACAAAGAGTTAAAAACTAATAAAGTGCCACTTGACACATCTTAGCTTCAGCATACAGATTTTATAGGCGCAAGTGAAATACAATGCACATTCTCCAGAAGACACTAACTGCGAGTGAGGCGTCTGAGGAGACAGGGGCCCCCACAGAGGTGCCAGGAACGCACTGCTCCTCCTGCTGGCCCCCTCGTCCCCCACGCCGGGCAGCCACGGCGGCGCACCTGGGGCAGCGCATAGAGCCCAGCGTGGCTGCCCAGCATCCTGCAGGCCGTTTCTCCTCCAGGCCCTCCTCAGCCCCGGGAGTGCCACCCTCTCAGGGAAGCACGGCCCGCCCAGGATGCTCCCGTCCCACCCTCGCTGGCGTATTCAAAAATGGTGGCATTTCATCTGAAATTTCTGGCAATGAGTAAAGAAAAGCAGAACTGGAGCTACAGTTTCATTAAAATGACCGTGGCCGCGGGTTGGAGTATGAGAACGCCCGGTGTCTCCAAATTTCCACACCTAGTTAGGACTCTGACTCATACAGGCTTGAAGGGGGGACACTGGGGAGGTCACGCTGCTGCTGCCAGAGGAAATCAGAAACATGAAATGGCAGTTATGCTCCAACACCTCACCCTCCTTCCTGCGGCGCACCCTAGACTGTCCTCAGTGCCTGTGTCCTTTCATCCGCTGTTCCTGGGAGCCCAGTAACAACGGCAGGCAGGCCAATCCCCGGGGACGACGTCTTGTCAGCCTTTCTGTACATTTTAATTTTACTTGTTACAATGATACAGTAATCCCCCCTTATCCACAGTTTCAGTTACCCAAGATCAACCTCAGTCTGAAAATGTTAAGTGGAAAATTCCAGAAATAAACAATTCATACGTTTTATTTTTATTTTCATTTTTCAAAGATATTACTTTGTTACCCAGGCTGGAATGCAGTGGTGCCATCATAGCTCAGTGAAACCTCAAACTCCTGGCCTCAAGAGACACTCCCACCTCAGTCTCTCGAATAGCTAGGACTATGGTCACGCGCACCCACGCCCAGCTAATTTTTAAAATTTTTTGTAGAGACAAGGTCTCACTATATCGTCCATGCTGGTCTTGAACTCCTGGACTCAACTGATCCTCCCACCTCGGCCTTCCAAAGTGCTGGGATTACAGGCATTGGCCACCGCACCCAGCCCATAAAACATAAATTTTAAATTGTGCCCACTCTGAGTAGTGTGATTGAATCTGGCACCATCCCATTCTGTACCACCTAGGACATGAATCATCCCTTTATCCAGCATATCCATGCTGTAGACACTATCCACCTGTGGCAGCCAAGAGAGAGACCACATTAACATAACTGTTATTACAGCATATTGTTATAATTGGTCTATTTTATGATGGGTTATTGTTGTTAATCTCTTACCGTGCCTGATTTATAAATTAAACTTTAACATAGGTAGGTATATATAGGGAAAAGCATGGCATATACAGCATAAGCTTCACCACTATCCTCAGTTAAAGGCATCCACCACTAAGGGTCTTGAAACATGCCCCCTGCAGATAAAGTGTGACGACTGTATCGGCTTTTTCAAATAGAAAACTGAATCATAAGGACAGCACGAGTTGGGTTTTTCAAAGCATCTACATCAATGATGTAAATCATGTCTACACATTATAGTTCTCCCAACTGAACCTACATATTCTTACTGTTATGATATAGGTACAAATAAAGTTCACAATAAGAAGCCATTTATCACTTGTGCAAATTCAAGCATTACTACACCTAATATCATATGGAACATACGTTAAAATAGCATCAGTTTTCAAACTAATTATTGATCTGATAATTATGAATTAATGCTGCTTGGCTTCGTGAAACCTACTGACCTATTTATTACTATCAGGCAGCAGAATGTACTTATGATATTGTGAAATTTGTATATGCTCTTCTTCTAATTTCCTGGCATACAACTCTTAAAACCCTTGGAATCTCCAAAGTGTGTCTTTTTGTAGATGAGATGACTGGTGGCTGCCGGCCCCTAGGCAGCTTCAGGACGGGGCTGGCCATAGGACAGACCAAGGCAGGATTACGGGGTTGGGACTTCCAGCCTCACCCCACAACCTCCGGGGAGGGGAGAGGGGCAGAAGGTTAAGTGGATCACCAATGGCCAATGAATGGTAATCAATCATGTCTATGCAATAAAATTTCCATAAAAACCCAAAAAGACTGGGTTCAGAGAGCTTCCGGACAGCTGGGCACAGGGAGGTTCCTGAGCGTGGTGCGCCCAGAAAGGGCAGAGAAGCTCCCGCCCCTTCCTGCTCTGCCCTGTCCATCTCTGCATCTACAGCCCTTGTAATATCCTTTATGATAAACCAGCAAACGTAAGTCGTGTTTCCCTGTGTCTGTGAGCCACTCTGACAAACTAGCCCAAGCCGAGCAGTTCCAGCTGGGGGAACCCTGGTCTACAGAGGCACAGGTAAACACCTGCAGTCAGCATCAGAGGTGGGCGGTCTGTGGGACTGAGCCCTCGGGCTGCGGGGTCTGACCCCACCCCCAGGCAGACAGTATCAGAATTGAATCGGAGGACACCCGGCCGGCTGGGGTCTGCTACAGAACTCACTGCTTGTTTGACGTGTGCCATGTGGGGAATGTCCCACACGTCTGGTGTCAGAAGCGGCTGTGAGAGCACGGTGGGAGGAACTGAATTCGTGTCTTCCTCCACCCTCAGTACCATTGCCATAGAGATGGGAATGACGATAACAAAGCCATCGTCGGGAAGTATTTTCTAGAACCACATGCCATACTTGTCATGCACGCTGCTAAGAATAATTACACTGCTTGTAATGGAAAAAAAAGTTAATGCCAACCGCGTTTATCCTCAGCACACAGAGCCCATCCCCAGAGGAGACCTGAGTACAAAAATGGTTCTCACGTTGCCGTCCACTCCGGAAGGCCCGTTAAACACGTACTCCAGCTGAAAGACGATTGCGAACGCTGGGTGACCGACCATCTCGGGGAGTCGGAGGCGGCTTCTCAACACTAGAGCTTGGTTTCCAGAGCTGCATCAGAAACACAAACCAGGGGCACGTTAAGGTGTTGGCCCCCACCATGCCCTGCACCCACCTCCAACACTGCCAGCGACAGCAAAAGGGGGCGGCCCAGGGACCCAGGACACTGGGCACTGCTGATGCAGTGAGTCCACCCGGGCAACACTGTGAGTTCTTCTGTGTGACTTGGCCCCCAAGGTAATTCCCCAGAGTTGTTTTTTTTTTTAAGTGTCACAATCAACACCTCCTCCAAACAGCCAGAGCTTGCCTGCAGGAGGATGGAATTATAAGGCCAAATCACCAGAAACAACAGAGAAGATGAGGCTCCTTCTGCAGGGCTGGCCTGCTGCAGAGGACAGCTGGCCCCTGCCCAGCCTCAAGAGAGAAAGGAGAGGCAGGACACCCCACAGAGACGTCCGTGATATCTGATTTGGGAAGCGTTGATATCACAGAAAGGCAGGACCTGCCGTGCTCTGGTTCTCCGTCACACGGGAAACTAATCCAGGGGCGCGTCTGCAGGACAGAACACAAGGGTCTGCACAGACCCTCAGCAGCCATAGCTCGAAGTGCCCATAATGCTAACTCCAAAATTTTCACAGCATGGCCAGGCACACTGGCTCACGTCTATAATCCCAGCACCTTGGGAGGCCGAGGCAGGAGGATAGCTTGAGGCCAGGAGTTCGAGACCAGCCTGGGCCACATAATGAGACCCCATCTCTACAAAAAATGAGAGAAATTAGCCAAATGGGGTGGCACGTGCCTGCAGTCCCAGCTACTTGGGAGGCTGAGGCAGGAGGAGTTTGAGGCTGCAGTGAGCTGTGATCACACCATTGCACTCCAAGCCTGGGTGACAGAACAAGACCCTCTCTCAAAAAAAAAACTGTCACAGCACAAAAACAGCCTTTTTCCAAATGCACAACTCTGAGACTTGTTCCTAATGGGTAAAACTTAGCAAGAGGAAAGAGAGATGACAAGGAAGCACCTCCACATGGGTTGAGTCCACACCTGATTTGCACAAACAAACTCATTTCATTGTGATCCCTCATAGGTCCCCACCCAGCCCTCAGGACCCTGGGGAAGGTACCTGGACTTTGAGGAGGAGACCGCTTTCCTGCTGAAGCTGGCTGAGCGAGTCAAGGCCACGGCCATCCCGGGCACCAGCACCACCACCTGCGGCCTCTGCACGAAGCCCAGACCGTTGTGTGCGCCCACGTGCAGGCGCCGCTCCAGGATCTCCAGGGCACTGCTGTCCAGCGGGCCCTGGAAGCAGCGCAGGCAGATGGAATGAGCCGAGCACAGGAGGAAGAGCCCCCAGGGGAAGCAAGCAGAGAGGAGAAACCCCAGCCAAAGCTGCAGCGTTTCCAGATCAGGTGACGTTAGTCAGGATGAGCCCAAGCCCATGAAAGACACATGACCTAACCCTAACCGCTGGCCTCGGGGCAGCTCCTAGAGCCGGCATTTCCGACGGGGTGCAGGGCCTCTGTCGCTGCACTGGCTGAGCGGACAGTGCTCAAGATGCAGCAAGCTCGTAATCACGCACTCAGCTCCTCCAGCGAGGCTCGGGCCCCAGGTCCGGGAGCCCACTTCCCAGCCAGGAGAGCCAGGGATGGAGGGGCGGCCAGAGGCAGAGCACGTCCAGCTCCAGCTCCATCCACCCAGAGACCAGCGGCTCGAGGCAGAGGGAGGCATGCTCCCAGGCAATTAAGTCGTAAGCCAGTAAAAATGGAATCTGCCTCAAAGCGATCACTGGATAGTACCGTGTTTCCCCGAAAATAAGACCTACCTATAAAATAAGCCCTAGCAGGATTTCTAAGCATTTGCACAATAGAAGCCCTACCCCAAAAATAAGACCTAGTGATGGGCGTGGCTATGCAGCGCATCTGCACATCCCATGCATTTCATCGCAGAGCGGTAAAGAAGACAAGCAGCCCTTCTCACCTGCCCCGTGAGAGCTCTAGTGCTCAACAGGAGAGATTGGGGCCAATGGTTCTAAAGGAAATAGAGTCGCAAGAAATTCAGGATGGGATTTGGAGAGTTATGATAATGTTCCAGAAGACGATTTAACTATATTTGAATAAATGTAGATTGTTGTACCGTATTTATACTCACCAGCAAACTGGTATTAAATGAGCAGCACCTAAGTGGACACATAGGTACTACAATAATAGTGTATTGGACAGGGGGACGCGGGGGGGGGGGATGGGTAGATACATATATAATGAGTGAGAAGTGCACCGTCTGGGGGATGGTTATGCTGGAGACTCAGACTTGTGGGGGGAGGGGGGGAAAGGGCAGTTATTGAAACCTTAAAATCTGTATCCCCATCATATGCCGAAATAAAAAAAAAATAATTAAAACAAAAAAAAAAAAAAAAAAAAAAAAAAAAAAAAAAAAAAAAAAAAAAACATCCCCTGAAAATGAGCCCTAGGGTGTCTTCTTGAGGAAAAATAAATATAAGACCCTGTCTTATTTCCGGGGAAACATGGTAAAGTGTTTCATCATAACAAAAAATGTACAGGCACTTTAACCAACGAGCAAGGGTATTCCTCCTGGCTATTAGTGTTTATTAAACTATGTGATTTTTGCAAAATGATTCCTGAATTTTCAAGTCTTCTTCAATGTCCATTGATAAAGCTGAACAGACCTAAATTCAGCCTATCAGTCTTTGGATAATGAAAATAAAATTATTGAGATAACTGAGTATCTGCCAGCTGGACAGGAACAAAAATACAAAGATAGTAAAAATATATTAAAAAGTGACTTTATGGGAATACATAAAATTCAACAATGATACTCTTAAAACATCTGTACCTTCACATAATCCTCTCTGAAAGATAAGAAAACAGCAGGAACTACACCGGGAAAACGGATGTTGCTATTTCAATCTTATTCTACACTTTGTATTTATAAATATTTCATATGAGACCAAATTATGTGGAACTACATTTTCAGGAATGGGTAGAGAATAAGAAAACCCAGCTCATTCCTATATACATGTAATTAATAACTTGCTAATTTCAGAGACTACGAGAATGGAGACCAACCAATTGAATCATTCCCACGACTAAACGTTACCGCGGTACCACATGCCAGGCCCGTTATGGCACGTCGTGTGCAGTGGAGAACAAAACAAAGGCCCTGTCTTCGAGAGAAGAAGGCCAGGCGCTCCCAGAGACGGCCGAGTGCCCAGGAGGAGCGAGCAGGGCAGCGGGCTGGAGAGTGGTGGTGAGGGGCACCGCCCCCCACGGTGGTCAGGGAGCCCTGTCCAGACCTGAACCCTGACAGCGAGCGCACGAGGATGTGCAGGAAGAGTGTCTAGACGTGAGCTGCACGTGCCAGGCCCGCCGTGAGTGCAGGCCGAGTCCAGGCCGCAAAACAGGCCCAGGGCGCTGCACTTGTGAGGCAAGGAAACCTGCAAAAACCAAACCTTGCACATCTGGACGTCAAGGTCGAGGAGCCTAGGCAGCAGGCCAAGAGCAAGAAAAAGCCAGCAGAAGATTTTAAACAGAAGACAAATGGCTGTATCGTTATTTCTAAAAGACCTCTTTGACTATGGGGTGAATAAAACAACGTTCTCTGGGACTTACAAGGGAATGTGGCAGGCTGGCGCTGCATCAGAGAGCTTCTTTTCCCCAGTACCTAGAGCAAAAGTAACGCAAGCAGCAAAAAAATCATCCCCAAAGCCGCTCATCAAGGAAGACAGCATAACATGATGCAATAGCCTTCAAATCTGGACGCCCAGACAAGAAGACACAAAGCCTGGCTGCTCCAGGAGAGGCGGGTAGGCTCCATGCCCAATGCCGCCTGCGCCCCCAGGAGCTACTGCTGAGTTGGCAAAACCCTGGGAATTCCACCAAGCCCTCATGGGGGACGACTCGTTCATGGCTACAGGTAACACCTCTCTGAAGCCACATGCTTTACCCCATAACCTGGAGCCCCTACCTGTCTGACTCTGGACTTGGCCACTGATGTGGTCTGGCAATGGGACAGCAGCAAATATAATGCAAACAGAGGCTTGAAAGTGTCTGCACACTTCCAATTCCTTTCGTGATCCTCCACCTCTCGGAGAACAAGCCCAGACTGGCCGTGGGAGGATGAGAGACCACCTGTAGCTGAGCTGTCCTAGGCCGGCCAGCCCCCAGCTCACCTGCCAGCTAACTGCACACATATGAGGATTTTTCAAAAAAGTCCCTTGTACTTCCTACTTGAAAGCCTACTAAGTAAGAGCCAGAATATACACATGAGAATATTCACAGCAGGGCCCTAATAGCCCCACACTGGAAACAGCCCAGATGTCCATCGACAGTAGACTGGAGAAAGAAATCAAGGTGCACCCACATGGTAGAATACCATACAGCAAAGAAAGCAAGCAAATAGAGTTCTTGCACCAACTGCAAGAACGAATCTTCTAGGAGCACAACACTGAGCAAAAGAAACAAAACAAAACATAAATGAAAGGCTGGGCACGGTGGCTCACGCCTATAAACTCAGCACTCTAGGAGGCTGAGGCAGCAGGATCACTTGAGCTCCAGAGTTCAAGACCAGCCTAAGCAAGAGTGAGACCCCATCTCTACTAAAAACAGAAAAAATCAGCTGGGAGTGGTGGTACTCGCCTGTAGTCCCAGCTACTCGGGAGGCTGAGGCAGGAGGATCGCTTGAGCCCAGGAGTTTGAGGTTGCTGTGAGCCAGCTTGACACTACAGCACTCTAGTCCAGGCAACAGAGCAAAACTCTGTCTCAAAAAACAAAATTCAACAAAAAAAAAACCTATAAATGGAAAAGTAAGATTTCATTTAAAAAAGGTCAAGAACAGGCAGGCCCATTTTATTTAGAGATGCATCTAAATGTGGTAAAACCAGAACAAAAAGCAAAGAGGAGATTAGCATAAAAGCCTGAGGGGAGGGCAGGGAGGAAGGTATAACCAGAAGAGCCCCCGGTGGCTCTGCAGATGCCAGTTACAAGGAGTTCCTCTCCCAGAGTAGCCACACCATGCCACGCCACACCACGCCAGGCCACGCCACGCCATGCAGCCACGCTACCCGTGCTCTCTGCAGGTGTGACTCACAATGAGAGCGGGAAGAGGACATTAAGCAATAGCAAGATGGCACCACACCACTTTCTCAGTCCTCTGCTGGTAAATTCTTTCTTTTTGTTTCTGAAGTCAAAAGTAAAGTCTCTCTCTTGCCCTAGAAGGGTAGATGAGGAGCAGTTTGTCCACAGGCATCTAGTGGCCCCTTCTTCTAGAGCTGGGAGAGCCACCAGGGCTGCCCCTTTCTCTCCCCACGGGAGGCAGCGCCTTCTCGAGGCCAAGAGCAGAGGATCAGGCGAGGGAGCGGGGTGCCCAGGGCCTGGCCGGGAGGGGCAGTCTGCAGACACCCCATTCAACTCCCCCTCTGGTGGGAATGGAAGAGCCAGGGCCACACAGACTACACTCTAACAGCATTTGTGACAGTTCATCGGGCCCAATGTTTCCAGACGAAAGGAAAGATTATTGCCTGGAAGATACATGAAGCTCCCCAAACCTGCAAAGGTTTTTCCAAGGAACTTCTGGCACATAAACAAGCCCCTACACAAAAAACCCTCATTGTTAGAGGTGACGAGAACTCTAGAGATAATCTCCTGGGACTTGGTGTTTTATAGCTTGCAACCCAGTCATCGATGGGATGGGACAAGAGAGGGAACCTCAGTTCACCCTGCGTGCAAGGTCAGCCTGAGCGCCGTGTGCGTGCACAGTGCGGACTGGCCCTACCGGGGGCAGTGGGCAAACAGGCCTGAGAGCCACTGCCTAGTGGACCCAGGCTGCTACACAGGCCCTCTGGGACAAACGTCCAGGGATGTGCTCACACACGTGTGGGACAGGGAGCACCTTCCCAGAAACTGCCATGATGAGTGAAAGGACCCAGCCTTCTAGTCACCGCCTCAAAACGAGCCAAATATCCTGTGAATGTCCTTCGTAAACATACTTTATGGGTTTCCCTATGCTCATCTGGTGACTTAACTTACTTTTAAATGAGGACTGTTTCATGATCTACAAAACGAATATTAATTAATATCTCAGGCTAACAGCACCTTCATCACCACCCAAGTTAAAACAACAGCTGGAGGTTCGGCAGGGGGCTTGGCCGCCAGAGGAAATATGTCCTCTAAGACCTACTGCAAGATATCAACTCAGGGACAGAGAGAGTGTCCCTCTTCGGCCAAAAAATGGAGGAGAAGACAGGATCACATCGCCAGTGGCCCCACAGCCCATCCCCAGCAGCGCAAGGTGCCAGCGTCCTGCCCCTCCCTGCCGGACACGTCTCCCCTCTTCACGTTAAGCCGCCGTGACATGAGACGGTACCTCCTGGAAGTGGTCGCTGATAAGGAGTTCCAGAAGCTCTTCCTCAAACTTCTCAAGGGAGGGATACAGGGTGAAGAACAAATTGTCCAAGTACCACGTGACGGGCTTCTGAAGGCGAGGCTTCCGGAGGGCGTCTCCTGAAACGAGGAGAGGGCTGCGTGAGATTCTCCTTGGAAATAAAACTACCAGAAGCAGCCGAGGGCCCTCAGCCACGAGGGCCACGGGAGATGGTACCTTCGGGCACGAAAGAGAGCTGCCGCTCAGACGGAACACCGCCCAAATGAACCTCCACGTTGATTAAGCAAATCCAATTTCATTTGCAGTCCAAATTCCACCCCGAGCCTCCTCCGAGAACAAATTTTATAATTCGGCACTTCCAAGAACACAGATTACAGAACGCAAAGAATTAATAACACCTGCCCCCTTGGGCTTGGCTCTTCCCTTTAGCACTTACTTCCTCTTTAGCAAGAACACAGCCAACTCCGTGGTTCCTTGCTTTACTGCATCTACCTTGAACCATCTGGAACCCATGGGAATACTCATGAGCATGTTAAGGCAACCAGCAAAAACACGGCCTGGGCTGGCTCCACAAGGAAGAAGTCCTGGTCCTGATCCAGAAGCGCCCCCTGGCCTGGGAGCTCCTCGAGGACAGAGGAAGACGGTGGCTCCCAGGACCTGGCTCAGAGTCCAGCGCCCAGCAGGCACATGACAACCCGGCTGGAGACGGGAGGATCCAGCCTGTCAGGGTGTCCTTCTCCACGAGCTCTGCAGCAAAGACTGACCCAGAAGGACAGAGACAAAGCCAACGGCTTCCCAATGAACACAAAACTCATGGCAATGCCCCTGTTTCCCACCATTCTCATCTTCGTCTGGTCCTGTCTCCAGCTCTTCCTATGCTACTGATTATTTACATACGTAGGTACAAGGTCTTAAGATTTTTAAACACCAATTCCACAGTCTAAAAAAAAATACAAAAACACTGAGATAACACTCAATGCTGATGAAACTGCCATCCACGGAGCACCCTACACCCTGCTGGGCGGTTCTAAGTCAGTATCACCAAACAGCAACTTGTCTTTGCCTTCATATATACCAAAGCCTTAAAAATATCCCCCACCTCTGCCCCAGTAATTCCACTTTTTGAACCTCTTCAGAGAAAATAATCAAAGATGGAAGCAAAGATTTATGTGCAAGAATACTCACTGGAACTTTATTTACAATACAGAAAAATCAGAAGTAACCAAATGTTCAACAACATTGAGGTCACAATGACCTCAATTAAAATTACAATTAAAAACGATTTAATCTTCCTATGTTGTGGCTTTTAACAAATGACCCACGATCCAACTCCCAAGACGGCATCAAAATAAAATCAAACCCTGTGAAATGAGACAAATGAATGCTACCACCCAAGCAAGTACCAGCCCTTTGGGGGCTACGAAATATCACCCAGCAAAGAATCCCTTTGCAAAAGTGAGTCACAAAAGCCCAAAAGTTCCTGGGCAGAGTTTGCAACAGAGATAACGACAGCTGTCAGAAAGCAGAGTCAGGCTTGGAGTCGTCCCACACGCAGGTGAGCGGCTGAGCAAACGTGCTCCTTTTCTGAAACGCCCCCCGCCCCGGGGCGAAGGTGCCAAGAAGCTGCAGTGGCAGACACGGCCGCCCCCTTTGCGGCTTTACAGGCACGTGCCTTCAGCGCCTCAGTGACCGACAGGCTGCCACGCAAGAAGTGCAGACGTGAGAACGGGACCCGGGCCTCTTCGCCAACCGTGACCCTAAAGGAAGAGGCGCTGGAATGGCACAACCCGGGCTCACACTTGTCATGCTCCAACTCCACTGTCTATAGAGCCCCCTGGACCGCCCAGCTGGACAGAAGACACTAAGGATTAAACCCAGGGCCTGTCTTCTTAGGGCCCCTACCTCCCCTTTCGCCAGCTCAGTAACGAACAGCCAGTCCTTGGTGACCTGCGGAACAGTTCTGTCTGCAGTTGTGACGTCCACTGGTAAGTCACAAAGTAACAGATACACCTCAGGCCCCGAGACTCCCAGGACAGAAGGCTGGCACAACACACTTGCAAGGAGACACGAGCACCACGCTCGGTATCAGGACAGACACAGAAACGTGTCACCGCGGCGTTCACGGGGCCTTCCCTGGCCAACGTAGCAGGGGCCGGGCAGATGGGCCACAGCCCTGGGCTCAGAGCCAGACACGGGTTCTCACATTCTCTTGACAGCGGTGACAATGAAGCACTCTGTCTCCTCTCCCTTTCAGGAGATCACAGGCAGATTTCAGGGGCAGTAAAACCCCCTAAAGGGGACCGTGGAGGGCATGTATACCACAGTGACCCATGACAGACTCACTTCCCCAGGCTCACTTCCGTTCATGGTTAATTGAGCATTTGTCTTGTCTTCTCTGGAATGCTGGAAAACCAGTGACTTCACCACAGACCCATGGTGAAGACCCATGCAAGACTGAACTAACCGAGACAGTTGACACCTGCACTCCAGCACAGACAGGACACCTAGACCATGCTGACCACGCACAGAGACACCACTGACAACAAACACTGTGCTGGAGCAGAGACTTTCCTTTCCTTCGGGGTCTTGAATGTTTCCAGGAGCCATTGCTCTCGATCTCAGCCACTCCCACACCACACCAAATCCTCCTTTTCCTAGAAGTGAGCAAGGAGCCAGCTACCCAACACGACAGGTTCTAGTAGTGCCACGGAATCTCCAGCACATGGCGAGTAGGGAAAGGCTGGTATGGTCCCTTCTTCAGGGTTCCTCAAGACAGCCAAAGGCCTCCGGGAGTGCCCAGGAGCACAAGGCTCAGGGCATGAGGACTCTCCAGCAGATTCCTACAGCAGAGCACAGCCCTGATAGTGTCAGAGGCCCTCATGACTGTCAGAGCTCACCCCGGACGGTGTCAGAGCACACCCATGACAGTGTCAGAGCTCACTCTGGACGGTGTCAGAGCTCACCCATGACAGTGTCAGAGTTCACCCTGGACAGTGTCACAGCTCACCCTGGACAGTGTAGGAGCTCACCCTGGACCGTGTCAGAGCTCACCCTAGACAGTGTCAGAGCTCACCCTGGACAGTGTCAGAGCACACCCCGGACGGTATCAGAGCTCACCCCAGACGGTATCAGAGCTCACCCCGGACAGTATTAGAGCTCACCCTGGACGGTATCAGAGCTCACCCTGGACTGTGTCAGAGCTCACCCTGGACAGTGTCAGAGCACACACTGGACAGTGTCAGAGCTCACCCCGGACGGTATCAGAGCTCACCCTGGACGGTATCAGAGCTCACCCTGGACTGTGTCAGAGCTCACCCTGGACGGTATCAGAGCTCACCCTGGACTGTGTCACAGCTCACCCACAAGAGTGTCAGAGCACACCCTGGACAGTGTCAGAGATCACCCTGGACAGTGTCAGAGCTCACCCTGGGTATTGTCAGAGCTCACCCCCAAGAGTGTCAGAGCTCACCCATGACGGTGTCAGAGCACACCCTGGATAGTGTCAGAGCTCACCCATGACAGTGTCAGAGCTCACCCTGGACAGTGTCAGAGCTCACTCCAGACAGTGTCAGAGCTCACTCCAGACAGTGTCAGAGCTCACCCCAGACAGTGTCAGAGCTCACCCCAGACAGTGTCAGAGCTCACCCATGACAGTGTCAGAGCTCACCCATGACAGTGTCAGAGCTCACTCCAGACATTGTCAGAGCTCACCCTGGACGGTGTCAGAGCTCACTCCAGACAGTGTCAGAGCTCACCCCAGACAGTGTCAGAGCTCACCCATGACAGTGTCAGAGCTCACCCATGACAGTGTCAGAGCTCACTCCGGACACTGTCAGAGCTCGCCCTGGACAGTGTCAGAGCTCGCCGTGGACAGTGTCAGAGCTCACCCATGACGGTGTCAGAGCACACCCTGGAAGTGTCAGAGCTCACCCTGGACGGTGTCAGAGCTCACCCATGACAGTGACAGAGCTCACCCCCAAGAGTGTCAGAGCACACCCATGACGGTGTCAGAGCTCACCCTGGACAGTGTCAGAGCTCACCCTGGAC
>VSMD01001537.1:0-81761 GCA_008750895.1 Mirza zaza | reverse complement strand
CCACTGGGTAATACCTGGACAAAACCTTCATATCAAAAGTTCAAAATCATTTTATTTGTTTTTCCATTCTAGACTTCTGAGAAGTACAGGAACTTACAATATATTTTCCATGAGGTGTTCAGTCTCACTAATGGTATCATGCAATAGCCTAGTCTAAGAGGATGAAGAAGAGGGTGAGATTCCAAAATCAGACAGATCTGAGTTCAGATTCTCACTCTGCCCGTTCACAAACCATGTGGCCCTGGCTAAGTAAGGTGATCTCTCTGACAGTTCATTGCCACATACATAAGATAGAAATATTCAGTGAGATTTTTCTGCATTTTCTGATGTAGGAATAAATTGGTTCAGCCTCTATTGAGTGCAGGAAGGCACTATCTATCAAAACTGCAAATTCACAAAATTATAAATTGACCTGGCAATTCTATTTCTAAGAATTTACCCTACATATACACTTGCACAGTTGAGAAATAACGTTATTTATAACAATGTTTGTAACAGCAAAATGGTGGAAATGAATTGATAAATAATGACCCACTTTGCAGCAATTAAAAAACAAGAGGCTCTTTATGTACTAACATAACATAATGACCAAGCTATTTCTGTATGTTTGAAAAAGAAAGCAAGGGGCCAGGCACCGTGGCTCACGCCTATAATCCTAGCACTCTGGGAGGCCGATGCAGGTGGATCGTTTGAGCTCAGGAGTTCGACACCAGCCTGAGCAAGAGTGAGACCCCATCACTACTAAAAAATAGAAGGAAAATTAGCTGGACAACTGAAAAATAAATAGAAAAAATTAGCCGGGCACGGTGGTGCATGCTGGTAGTACCAGCTACTCAGGAGGGCTGAGGCAGGAGGATCGCTTAAGCCCAGGAGTTTGAGGTTGCTGTGAGCTAGGCAGATGCCATGCACTCTAGCCCAAGCAACAGAGTAGACTCTGTCTCAAAAAAATAAATAAACAAATAAATAAAAAGAAAGCAAGGTGCCAAATAAAATATACAATATACTATCATTTGTGGAGAAAAGATCATATGTACGTATTGGCTTATATATGCATAAAATAGGTATGAAAAGACACAGACACCCACAAAACCTAGTAACAGTGTTGGCTGTTAAAGAGGCAAGCCGGATGGCTGAGAATCAAGAATCCAAGTACATAGCCTTTTGTACTTTTAAATTTTGAGTTATATAAATAGGTTACCTGTTCAAGATACTAAGTACTTTTTAATTTTGGTGAGATACTGGAACAGATCAAACAGGAAAATGCCAGTAATTCAACTGAAAAATGAACAAGGAACTGGAAGTTCTTTGAAAAAAGAAGTACAAATGGATAAAAGGATATGATTCACTCATGATTCAAGGCATGCAAATTAAAACATAATTTTTTTCTATAACGTGTCAGATAGGCAATGACAAAAAGTCTTAATAACCAGAGTTGGAAGAAGCATGGGAAAACAGGAGTTTCCATGCACTAATACTGGAAGTACACATTAGTATAAAAATTACCAAATAATTTGTAATGCCAATCAAAATTGTAAATGCACAAACCATTCGCCACAACAATTTCTTTCTTAGGGATTTCTCCTATGGATCTGACTTGTCCAAGTATGCAAAGATAGAAACTGAAAATTGGTCTTTGCAGCAGTGTTTGAAATAGCAAAAACACTGAAAATGTCCATCAGTAAGAGAGAAATGAATTGTCTAATCAATGGAGCACTATGTAGTAATTGTAAAAAGATGACGGAAAAAGGCCTAAAAATCATCACAAGGGAACAAGATAAACACAATGTGGCCAGCTCAAATGCAACGGGACATAAGAACACAGCTGAAATGAATGGATTAGACCAGCGGTCCTCAACTTTTTTGGCACCAGGGACCAGTTTCATGGAAGACAATTTTTCTACAGGCTAGGGAGACATTAGATCCTCAGAAGAAGCATGCAACCTAGATCCCTCAGATGCGCAGTTTACAGTAGGGTTCTCGCTCCTACAAGAATCTAATGCTGCTGTTGATCTAACAGGAGGTGGAGCTCAGACAGTGATGTGAGCGATGGGAGAGGCTATAAATACAGATGAAGCTTCGCTCACTCGCTGGCCTGCTGGCCACCCACCTCCTGCTGTGGAGCCCAGTTCCTAACAGGCCACAGATAGGTACCAGTTTGCAGCCCAGAGATTGGGGACCACAGGATTAGACCCATGGGTTTCAAGACGGATGGAAACCAAAAACATCACAGTGAGTGAAAAGAAAAAAAAAAAAAAAACACCAAAACACAAAACAAAACAACACTCTGTATAAAACTATGCATTAGGAGGATACAAGTTTCTGTGAAGAAGGGAAGGAAGGAAGATAGGAAAATAAGATTGGGAATGACATGCAAAGGGGGTTCCAATTTTGTCAGTAATGCTTTACTTCTTTTTTAAAAAACAATCTGCATGCTCACTCTGGGAGGATGAGTGCACTATGTATGTTTTATGAAAGTTTTCTCTGTACTCCTCTACATTTTTTCAAATTAAAGAGAAACAGAATGGATGTCTAGAATTACCTACCAGATATGTTAAGTTTTAAAAGCAAGGGGCAGAAGAGCATATAAAATAATTCCTTTTGAAAAAAAAAGTGTGTGTGTGGATGTTTATTCCTCAGAGCCTAGAAGAGAGCCTGGTACCTGGTAAGCACTCCTGAGCATCCACTAAATGAATGAATGAATGAATGGTCTGCATACAAAACTCGTTAGTGATCATTACTGGAGAGTGGAGTGGGGTTAATTTACTTTTCCTTTTATACCCTTTAAGTACTATTTGCTTTTTTCCCCACCATATATATATAGCTTTTTCCCCCACCATATATATATATATATATATATATATTGCTTTTATATTTAAAATAAATTTAGTTTTACATTATTTCAACAAATATTGAGCATGAAAGCGACATACATAATTGAACTCATTTGATAATTTAGATTTAATTCAATGCTTATCTTTTGTCATTTCATGTATCCACAAAAGCCCTTGTCATCCTTGGTCTGATACACAAGGTATTCCCCATCTTGAGCTCTTCACAGGTATTTAATTACCATTAAATTTGGGAATCTCGTTGGCTAAAAAATTATAAACTTGAGTTTTCCCATGGAAGTAAAAAGCAGAAATTTTGGAAAGAAATGTTTAAGTCTTTGAAATATAAAAAGCTATCACAAAGTCCATACACTTTGAATTCTATGGGAAAAATGACGTGAGCCACTGAAACCCACCCAAAGAGTTATTTATATAAAATGAAGGATTCGAAGAAAAGAAAGATGCATTAACAGCTGACAATAGAGAAACAAAAAGAAAAAAATGTCAGCCCCACAGTAAGGGGAGTTTCTAGAAGTAAATTTAAAAGCACCACAATCAGCTCTAGAAAGGATCATGGCCCTGACAGTGTTACTGTACAATATAGCTCAGTGACATTATCCTGATCCATGGGGCACTGGCATTTCAAGAAATTACACAGAGCAAATGTTGGATTTTGTCAAGTTAGTGTAGACAAAAATTGTGTGTCGAGGGGCATAAGTATAATCTCTAAAAGTTCAAAATCACCAAAACAAAAGTGAATGATTATAAAGGCTCTCCTTGTGCACCAGGCACTGCAGGCTTCCATGACTTTATAATCGAAGACTGCAAACTGTGAAAGACAGTTTAAACATGCAATAGTCAAAGTATGTAAATGATACTGAAATAGCACAAAGTGATGAGATGAGAGGGACCAGATTTCCAGAAAAGACATCACATGAGGAAAGTTTTAAAGAGACAAAAGGAGTTTTCTAGGAGGCAAGTGGATGAAAGGAGGGTTAGTTAGGTCTTGAGGAGGGTTAGGTCTTCCAGCCAGGCATGCAGTGCAGGGAGAGAGGAACTGTCTGTGGAAATCCCTTCAATCACATGCCTCATGCAAGCAGGGGCAGTTTTTTCTTTTGTTCCTGGGAAAAAACAAACAGACGAAAAAAGAGTTGATGGGGGAGGTTGTGGTTTCTGCAGTTGAATACTGCGTGAGCATGGTGGGAAGAATCATGTGTACTGCTTTAGTTACTTCGTATTTTCCTTTTCAGTACACACAGTTAAGTCCCCGTGATTAAACACATGGATGATGTGACTCGGATGTGTGTATGAGTGTGGAGAAGAGACTCTGCTAGCTCAAGTCCACTTTCCGGGCTGACCAGATCACATGGCCATCAGTTCCTGTCCTCAGAAAACATGGCTGCAAAATTGTCCCTCACTGTGAGGTCACCACCTCTTCACTTATCTATTTGCCAGGTAAATTAGTCTGCCAGTTGTGTTGTAACAAAGTACTTCAATGGAGTGTCTTAAACAACAGAAATTTATGTCTCACGGTTCTGGAAGCTAGAAATCCAAGATCAAGGTGTCGACAGGGCCATGCTTCCTCTGAAGGCCCCAGGGAAGGATCCATTCCAGATCTCTCCCAGCTTCTTGTATTAACAGTTCCTGGCCTTTGGCAGTATAATCTTCACATGGCATTCTTCCTGTGTGTATGTCTGTCTTCAAATTTTCCCATTTAAAGAACACCAGTCATATGGGATTAAGGGCCCCACCCTACCCCAGTATGATCTCAAAGTAACTAATTGCATCTACAACAACTTTAATTCCAAATAGGTCACATTCTGAGGTGCTTGGAGTTAGGACTTCCACATATCAATCTGGGAAGGATGTAACACTGGGTTTGCACCCAAGCCTTTTGTGCCTTTTTATGTATAAGTACAATTGTTAATGTATAGCAATTAAATATTATACAAGCTGAAGAAATATGAATGTAAAGAGAATGAGCATTAAAAACTAACTCAAATGTTCTAGAAAGACTTATTAAAGGCCAGCCATTTGGATGAAACTGCGTGTGAGTAAACTGAAAAAGTCTGGGGAAGAAAAAAAACAAACTAAAAATCTAGAACTCTGAACTCCAAGTGTTTTAGATTTTGCTACACTTCAAAGAATCCAAAACAAAGAAACCAAAAATTATAAAGGATGCATTTGGAGTGTGATTTTTATCAAAAACACTAATTTTGAAACTTCAAACAATTAACTCTTAATAAAAACAAACTGTAAGCCTTGGCCCCACATCAAAAGATTGGCAAATATTTTAAGTTCCTTGCTTTAAAAACCTTTTTAATTTAGGCAACACCCTAAAAGGAACAGGCATGGACAAATGCTCACGATATAATGTTAAGTAAAAAATTCAAGTTACAAAATGTACAACATTTCTCATATTTTTAAAAAAAGTTTCAATATATTTGACAGCATGTTTGTGAATGATCTTGAAAGGATTGAGTCTGTTATGAATGAACGAATCTAGGCAGTGATTGTCAGTGCTGCTAACATCACAAAAAGAGATACATCCAGACATTATCCATCTCCTGCTGTAAATGTATGACACCATCTATAAATTGTTTTTGCCCCCAAAATGAACCTGAATCTGATCACTGTAAGTACTAGTTTACAGGAAACTCAGGGGACAGAGGAACATGATAAAGAACACCACAGAGAGGCAATCACCAAAGTTCAGCCTATAGCAAATATTACAGGAAAAGCAACTTAGTTCTTCAATGAATAAATTACAAGGGGAAAAAAGACATGGAGGGACCTGCTATAAATCAAAAATAGACATAAAGAGATATATCAGCCAATCACAATATATGGGCATTATTTGGATCCTGATTCAAACAAACAAACTTTAAAAATGCATCTATGAGAAAATCAATAAATTTGAACACTTCTTGAATATTTGATGTTATTGAAGACTCACTGTTAACTTTCTACAGCACAGTAATAGTGTTGTGTTTTATTTTTAGAGACATATACTGAAATATTTATAGATGAAATGATAGAACAACTGAGATTTGCTTAAAAATAAAGGAAGGGGCAGGAAGAGTGATAAGAAAAAGGCTGGCCACTAGTTTGACAGTTGTTGAAGCTGGGTGATGGGTAAACGAGGGCACATCAGACTCTCCTACTTTTGTACACATTTGAAATTCTCCATAATAAAATTAAAAAAAAATTTTTTTTTTGATTGGCATATTCACCTGGGAACACTGTTTGCTAATACTATGAAAGGTGAAAAATTGCATAGCCCATGGCACAGCAATTCATTCCTAGGTATATACCCAACAGAAATGTGTACATATAGTCACCCAAAGACATATAGAAAGATCTTCATAGCAGCCCTATGCCTAATGGCCCACCTGGAAACTTCTCAAATGCCAATCCAGTAGGATGGATAAATAAACTATGCTATAAGAAAATATTCGACGGCCGGGCATGGTGGCTCACGCCTGTAATCCTAGCACTCTGGGAGGCCGAGGCGGGCGATTGCTCGAGGTCAGGAGTTTGAAACCAGCCTGATAGAGACCCCATCTCTACTAAAAATAGAAAGAAATTAATTGACCAACTAAAAATTAATTGACCAACTATATATACAAAAAATTAGCCAGGCATGGTGGCACATGCCTGTAGTCCCAGCTACTTGGGAGGCTGAGGCAGGAGGATTGCTTGAGCCCAGGAGTTTGAGGTTGCTGTGAGCTAGGCTGATGCCACGGCACTCTAGACTGGGAAACAAAGTGAGACTCTGCGTCAAAAGAAAAAAAAAAAAAGAAAATATTTGAAAATTCCACATAATAGAATAGCATGCAACAATGAGAAAGAATATATACGACTACATGTAACAGTATGGATGAATCCCACAAACAAGCTATTGAGCAAACAAAGCCAGAAACTGAAAAGCATATACTGTGTGATTCTATCAGGAATAACTAATCTATACTACTGAAAGTCAGGTGAGAGGTTACCCTTGGGATGAGTCAGGGGACAGTGGCCAGGAAACAAGAGGGAGTTCTTCTAGGGGGTGGCTGTTTTTCTTGATCTGAACAATAGTTACACAGATGTGTGCAGTTTGTGAAAAGCCATCGAGCTATAAGCTTATGCAAGCTCTTCTGTGTGCATATTATACTTTAACATAAAGATCTTAAAAATATTTTTAAATTAAAAAAATAGGAGATTCTGCTTTAGTAGCTGTGGGATGGGCCCAATAATCTACATTTCTAACAAGCTCCCTGGTAATGCTGATGCTGGTGGCCAAAGATTACACTTCGAGTAGCACTGAGCTAGGCCACTAGTGTCCAAACGCATGCAAGAATTTTCAGAAACAGGCCCAGTGGCCAATGCACAGTCCCCATGGCCTTCTTCATGTAGCTTTGGTGAGGATTACAGGTTTTCTGAGTGATGTCCTCTCTCCAATGTCTGCGGAACCCAGTGCAGATGTGTTGGCATGACATTCTAGAGCCTCTCTTCCATGTGTCCCTAAGCTACTCTCCAGCTTGTGTTACTGCAGCCTTCCAGACATGCATGGCTCCAGCCTACTGCTTCTAGGCCACGTCCTGTGAATCCCTGTCTCAATTTGCATCACTCAGGCCGCTGCTCATGCAGGTCTCTACGCCTGGAATGCTCTCTGCGTCTTGAACTCTTCCACAAACTCACAGCTCAGTTCAAATGCTACTTCCTCCATGAAACCTTCTGATTGCCCCGCCATGACGAGTCCTTCTTCTGGACAGCCATCAGCACATCATTCACCCCTGGCAGTGAGTGTGAACCAGCCTGCCCCGTGTCATAGCTGAATCCGTGGAGGTGGAGGTCTCCTCAGCTGAGTGTCATCCTCTTGAGAGCAGAGGAGCCCAGTGGATGCCATCTGCCAAACAACACCAGGCTTGGGGCCCAGCAGGAACTCACTACACATCTGCAGGCTTACAACACGAGCACTTGGAATCTGACAGTCAGGTTTCAACCTGGCTCCATCGTTTTCTAGAAATATGATTTTGGGCACCTTGCTTAGTGTCTCTGAGCTGCACGGGGTACTGAGAAAACTAAATAAGACTATAATAGGAGGAGTGGACTGAATGGTGGCCCCCAAAATAATACATCCAAGTCCTAACTCCCAGAACCTGTGAGTGTGACCTTGTTGGGAAAAAGGATCTTTGCAGGCGTAACTGACTTAAGTATCTTGAGATCATCCTGGACTTAGAGTGGGCCCTAAATCCAACAGCAGGTGTTCTTATAAAAGAAAGGAGAGGGAGGTTTGGACCAGAGATACAGAGATGACCACGTGAGGACAGGCAGAGATGACAGTGATCCTGGCACAGGCCAAGGAACACTTGGGGCCACCAGAAGCCGGAGGAGGCCAGGAAGGACCCTCCCTAGAGCCTCCAGGTAAAGTGTGGCCCTACCCACACCTTGATTTTAGATTTCCTGCCTCCAGAACTCTGAGAGAGTAAACTTCTGCGCTTTTAGGCGTGATAATTTGTTACAGCTGCCCCAAGAAACCAATACAGCGAGGGTCAAATAAATACCTCTTTTGTCCATGTGATCACCAAGACCTGAGATTAATTTAAAAGCTTTTAATAAATGTGGATTTTATACATTCATACTTTATTTGACAAACATTTATATAACACTTGGTATCTACCAAGCACTATTCTAAATGCCTTATAAATATTATTTATTTAAATAAACATTATGATAGCCCCAAAACTGATACTATTATTATTATTTCCATTTTACAGAGGGGAAACTGAGGAACAGAGAGTTTAAGTAGCTTGCCCAACATCACAGAGCTAGTAGAGGTCAGAAGAGGGACTTGAACCCAGGCAGTGGGTCCGGAGCCACTCAGGGTGTAGGGCTCAGAGTGCCTCCAAAACCAGATCCCCGCAAGCAGAGGTCTACCTTGTGGCCACCTCTACTGCTAATAGCCTTCCTGCTCTAAGGCTCTGATCTGGCCTCACTCAGTAGAGACCCCACTTTCCAACTGCATCTCCAAGGGCACATCTGGAAATTTCATTTCCGCTCATCCCGGTGCAAAGCACTATTTGATACCACGTTGGCTTCATCCGCAGCTGGGCTGGGCGGCCTCCCCGTATTTACATTCACACTTAACCTCCCGCTTCCTGCACGTATTTGAAGTCCTCCTGAAAGGACGGCCCTGCTGGAGATCAGCAGAGCAGGAAGCTTTTCTTCCGGTGTCTTTCGTGGGATGTTTCCCAGCCATACACAGCCTGCCTCTACTATACACGTATGGAAAGACAGGACTCCTTTCGGGGGGACTTTGTAGACAAGGCGAAGGGATAACAACAGTCAACAGGGTGTTTTGCAGTTTAGCTAAAAGCTGCCCCATGAAGCTGAAGGCAGACAAGGAGGATTAGGAGTGTCCGTCATAATCCGCCCATACGTCACCTGCCACACAAACCCACCTCTCAGGTCACTGGTGGCGTCAGATGAAATCTGTACAGCCTGTCTCCTCCTCCACCAAGGCAACTCGGGGTGGCACTGGAAGAAGAGCCCAGGCTTGGGAGTCGCAGGGACCTGGGGCAAACCCCGGCTCACCCTCTTAGCCGACAGCATGTGTGACCTTGGGACTCCCCTTTGACCCCCCTGAGTCTCACTTTTGCTTATCAGCAAAATAACAGTGGTGGATTATGAGCCTGGACACTAAAGCCAGCCTGCCTGGGTTCAAACCCCGCCACTGCCACTGACTAGTTGTGGGACCTGGGGCAAGTTATTTGGTCCTCTGAGCCTCAGCTTCCCCCTCCGTACAATGAGGTAGTAACAGCACCTAGCTCGTGGAGCTGCTCACCTGCCTAAATCCCTTAAATCAGGCACATAATAGTGTTTGCTATTGTGACTGTCCGGATGTCAGCTGCCCGGCAGAATGACTGACACAGGGGAGGGAGGGAGGATCAACAGATATCAGTTCTTTCCTTTGTGACCTAATTTACAGCTGGGCCCATTGCCAGTATGAGTCGCATGTTCTAAAGGTGACAATGATGGCTTTGTCTGAATTAAATAAGGACACGCAGGTGTTGGATCCCAGTTCTACACGGACATGGGCACAGACACGCCTATTAGGCTGTGTGCCTGGCCATGCCTTTCCTGGGAACCACTCCTCTCTGCCTCTGAGGCCACGGTGACAGTGATGGCTCACAGCAGCCAGCCCCACACAGAACTGTCCTGGCCATGGTTACTCAGTGGCTCCATGGTTGGTGACTGGCCCAGGTGGGCCAAGTCCTTGCCTGGGAATTTAGAATTGGGACAGAAAGAGAAAGAACTCCCAGTCGCTCTTCAGAAAGCTGGCCTGAAACCTATGGTGTCAGCACCTGGTTCTCCACCTGGAGCCCTACAGGGGTGGGAAAGCCAGAGGGAGAGGGGTGGAGACAAGACTCAGTGTGGACGTCCAGAGAGAAGCCATGATGGCAAGATGGGAGGCAGAGGGAACCCCCCCCCAACTTAGTGATCCCTTTAGCTATGTTTCATAAAAATTATTGGAAGTCATTTAGGACTAAGTTCCTATACTAGGCCCCAACATATCCAGACTGAAAATCAAATGGAATAACTCATGCTAAAGTTCCAAGGCACCAAACTGAAACTGAGTTGTTATCAAGAGAGAGAAATAAGAGCCAAATTTCCCAAACTGGCGAGTTTCAATTGGCACAATGACGAAGTTCCCTCTGTTGTCATAGTCCTTGTAATCAATCCTTAACCTCCAATCACCCAATGTTAAATAATCATTTATTTTTCTATTGTTCTGCCTCCTGGTTCCTGCCTTACAAAAAAAGTAACTTTGGAATTCCATGGAAACCAAGCTTCCACCAACTTAGCCAATGCCACTCCCCAACATGCCAAATCCCAGAAGCAAACCAGATTAGCCTAAAATGCTTTTAGAAATAGCTCCACCATCCTAAAATCTAATTTAAAAAAATATGCCAAAACAAGATGAAGAATAATTTTACAGAATTGCTGTAAAACTAAAAATGGGAGATCTTTTCCTTTGCTTGTTCCATTAGAATGGCCCAGAACTGGGTCATAACTTATGCCAAATTCATCACAACCACATAAAATTGAAAAAGGCACGACTCAACATCTGCATCGGATAATCTTCTACAAGGCATACTTTTGTGCAAAATTTGCTACTTTCCATACTAACTCATGGTCACTGTAAAAGCACCACAGTAAGATATTAATAAAAAGAAAACAAATTACCCACTGGGGTTTACAGGAATAACTAGTCCTAGAGAAGAGCGTTTCTCCATCTGCTGCATGCTAATGTGTGCCTTGAACATGCAATCTCTTTCTGACTTAGTTTTCCAGTCTGTGAAGGGGAGTGTAACGGATAGAAATAACACGAGCACCTACCACCATCATCTCCCTCCCATAGTTGTTGAAAGTGTTGTCCCTTCTAGACCTTGTTCTGCTGCTGTTGGGCTTGCCAAGGGGACACAGCTGACTTAACCTCAAAAGTAATGGAACTGTTTCTTACGAGGCAATTTCATGTAGAATGTCCCTGAGGGAGCAGCAGCAAGGACATTTCAATAATCCCTCCTGGAGACAACTTCTTATTCCTCATTCCCCTCTCTACAACAATCTTAGCATCACATTTGGTCAATTCTTCCTCTTCAATAATAAAATTAATATTAACTATAATCATTGAGTATTTTTTTTTTCTGTGCTTTTCTGCCATGGATGTAGACAGGCTTTACAAACATCATCTTATTTACCATCAGAAATAAGAGCTATAAAGTGGGTTAGGAAGACAGTCATGTTCCATCTGAGAGAAAAGAGGATCTAAAAAAAATCAAATGACTTGGCCAAGATCACCCAGCAGGTTATAGGCAATAGCTAAGATTTACACCAAGTTCTTTGGACACGAATGGATACTGCATCTACCTCCCCAGTACCTTTTTTCTTCATTCCAAGTCCATTATTTCCTCCCTCTGGACACTGCAGGAGCCTCCATCTCCCTGTGATCTATCCCACGGGCACTGTTCTACTCTTCCCAAAATGCAATTCCATTTACACCCTGGCTCACGGCACCCAGCAAGGTGCACCACAGAACACAGAGGCTTTCCATAAATGCTTGTCCAATGAATGAAACCTCTGTTCGAAGGTGACCTTGCCTTCTTCCCTCTACAAAACTTCCTGGAAGTCAAGGTCCTCCAGCTCTGGCTCTCCTTAACCTTGGCCAACTTATTCCATGAACACCTACCTCACCCACTGTTATGAGCTGTGTCCCCACAGCTCATAACACAGATCAGCTGACTGTCTGTGTCCCCTTCCTGCCCCCCCCCCCAAATTCACATGTTGAAGTCCTGACTTCCAATGTCATGGTATTTGGCAATGGGACTTCAGGGAGGCAATTAGGTTTAGATTAGATCATGAGTGTGGAGCCCTCATGATGGGATTGGTGTCTGATGGGATTAAAGGGAGAGCGGGAATTCACATTCTCTTTCTCTCTCTCTCTCCCCCCCACCCCCCACCCCTCAAGCATGCATGGAGGAAAGGCCATGTGAGCACACAGCAAGAAGGAGGCTGTCTACAAGCCAGGAAGTGAGCCCTCTCTAGAGAGCAAATCTGCCAGCACTTTTTGATCTTAAACATTCCAGCCTCCAGAACTGTAAGAAATAAATGTCTGTTGTTGAAGCCACCTAGTCTATGGTATTTTGTTATAGGGGCCTGAATAGACTAAGACACCTATGTTGAAACTTCTGTTTCCCCCACTCCCCAGAGATGCCATTCCCTCTGCCTAGAATGCCCTTTCCTCAACTCCCACTGGTCACCTGCCACCAACACCCTTTCTGGTTTGAATGGATGAAAAGCAACTCCTCCCAAATGTAAGGCATAGTTATCTTAGTGAGCCTAAGCCCAGTGTATGCTATCCCTCTTTCAGATCAGGCCAGGGCAGGTTTTAGAACACATTTGGCCACATCAACATAGGTGTGGTTGCCTGGGTTCCTGGTCTAATCAAAACTAATCTCTTCTGCCCAGAAAGTAAGGCTTTGTTTCAAGTCCTAGCTGAGCAAGGCCTTTCCATCTTGTATTTATTAAGGATATAACAAGGGCTTTTGAGTTTCATATGCAAAATTTGGTAAACCATTTTGGTTGGACATAGGATATAAGAGTGAAAAACTCCCCAGTTAGATGGCAAGAAAAGAGGGAGCCCATGCTCAGGGCTGTGCCTTCCTCTTCCACTCTTCAACCTGCACTGGAACTTTGCATTCAAAACACCTCTACTCTTTCAAATGAAAGAACATACCTATAAGATAAGATTTCCCACGAAGACATTACCCCATAGAGGATGAGTCCTTAAGTCTTCTGTTTGGTTAATGTACTAATTAAGGTAAAAAATAATAAATAGGAATCCATCATTTGCACTTGTGCTGTTTTTTGGGGTTTTGTTGATGTTTTGTTGCTGTTGTTTTATTTTTTTGCATCTTCAATTATGAGAACATCTATTAATATCTTTAATTTGGTGCCTATGGCCAGGTGTGGTGGCTCGTGCCTATAATCTTAGCACTCTGGGAGTCCAAGGCAGGATGATCACTTGAGCTCAGAAGTTCTAGACCAGACTGAGCAAGAGTTAGACCCCAACTCTACAAAAAATAGAAAAATTAGCCAGGCATGGTGGTGTATGCCTGTACTTTCAGCTACTTGGGAGGTTGAGGCAGGAGATCTCTTGAACCCAGGAGTTTGAGGTTGCAGTGAGCTATGATGATGCCACTGTACTCCACACTGTACTCTAGCTGGGGCAACAGAGCAAGACTCTGTCTCCTCCTCCCCCCCAAAAAAAGAAAAATTTGGTGCCTGGGAAATGCACTGGCCCCAGATGGAAAAACCAGATTGTCCAAAATGTGTTCTTTACATTGCAAAACATCCAGTGGGCATTTGGAGACTATTATGAAATCTAGTAGTAACTGGGTGAAGGAATATAAAAAGGGGACATGTGGAAAAAAACCAACACTTCAAGATTCATCTGTTAAATTCAATATTATATTCTTTAAACAACCTAATAATTTTTCCCTCCAAAGGGATAGTGCTGGTCTTCATTACTTTACTGCTGAAACTTTTGGGAATTTCTTTTGGCAATATAATCAGTATTGATGAAAGTCAAAAGACAAACTAGGCTAACACCTCAGATTACATTAGGATTTAAATTCTTCAGATGCCTCCTTCTAGTCTGATAATGTTGGGAGTTCAAAACCTTAGAATGCATTAGCATGGAAATTTGTGTAAAGCTAAAGGATGTCTTCTAGCCTGATCATCTGAATGAAGACCTTAAAAAATACTGCTTTCCCTTGTGAAATAAGTATGATGAAACCTTCCAACGAAATCTAAAGGCAGCAAAATACAACAACATATGGAAAGAGATTATGGGATTAACTAATTATTTGATAGGACTTAGAGACTTGGGAAGCTTTCCAATCTTTTCGAAGAAGTCATTATAAATTCCTATTAAACAACTGAATTCTATGCCTTTTATATTAAAAACGAAAGAAAGAAGCAAAGACTAAAAACACCAGTAGGTGCTTTTTTTTATTCAATAATACTTATAGTAAGCCTACAAATAAACTAAGAGATATCTATTCAGAACAGTGAGTTTGTATTTAACCTTAACAAATACACTCGGCTTATCTTCTACTTTCATCTTTTGCATTCAAAAGTTAGTCTTTTAAGCAGTGACAGATAGTAAGCATCATTAGTACAGGACTCTCTTTAATGACAATAAGGACTCAGTGATTTATTTCATTGCACTGAAATTTAAACTAACAACCAATTGACAACTACACTTCCAACTGTTTTAATCGCTTAATCTATGACAGCTACATATAAAAAATTTCAAGAAAAATGTATTTTAATGAAAATGTATTTTAATGAAAACAAGTGATAAGATTCACTAAATACATTCTCCCTCTCTCTATGCCTCCCTCCCTCCTCTCTCTCTCTCTCTCTCACATATACACACACGCACAAACAAGATTCAAACAGTAAGTAGCTCACCAGCTAAGGAAAATAATAAAGCAAGACTTAAACAAATTTTATAATCAATAATTATATTCAAGTCTTTGCAGTTTAAAGAACAAATGTAGGACAGATCTAACATTAAGCCAAACAAAAATTTAGGCTGCAAACTCTAGTAGCAGATAATTCGCACGGACCATTCCATTTTCATAATCCTGTGTCTGTGAACACATACCCTCTAGAGCTCAGATAAACAGAGAATATAGTAAGAAGGCCGAAGTGGCAGACAGCACTATGTATGAAGAATAACGGCACGATGCCATAAAAATTCTAGCAAGCAGCAATCCCTCTTCCCCTCACACCCAAGCTCTCATAACTGAAGCAAACAGGTAATCAGGTGAATAGGTTTGTCCTTCCCCTAAGCAATGTCAAAATTGTATTTTGTGGTATGTGGAGGAAAGTTACATTTTTAAGTGCTAAGGTGGCCATCTGATGCCAGGTAATTATTGACTTCTCCATTTGATGACAATTTGCATATTTATCCTAATTGTACCCTCATTTTTGCCTTTGGTAAGTGCCTTAGAGCAATTCATTGCTCTAATCAAAACAAAACACGACAAAAAAAGGTAAAGAATTAGAAAACCAACATAGCAACGCAGTTTGATTCCATTTCTCGTAATCGCATTCCTGCCAACCTATTTAACATGGTACACCTTCTTAACGTCTGTCCAAATACTCTCTGCTCCAGTGCAAATCAATCATTTTGAACCGCATACTTTAAAACACTGAATATGTGGTATATTGATTGCATTGACACTAAAAAACAACATTGTGGGTGTGTCTGCAGACAAATGCCATCTGTCCCCGAAATCTGCACTTACCTTCAGGGAAATCATTGGGCTGCACCGTGCGGAGGAAGACGTTCACCATTTGAAAGAGAATGCCAATGTGTCCAGGTTTGTAGGAGTCTTGGGTCTCATAATTTGCTGTAGGCAATTCATAATTCAAATCCTCAGGAATGTCTATGGATGAAGGCGGCTCTCCTGAAACAGGGTTCCCACATAGCCCCAGCAGCAGCAGCAGCAGCAGCAGGAAGCCGAATAATGTGCGTGCCATAGCTATCAAGGTCCCCTAAACATGAGGGAAAACCAGGTCCTCTCGCCTCAAAGCTTTAGGAAGCCTTGAGGAAGACAGGAGCTTCCCTGTGCAGAAGAGGCAACTCGGGCACTGGATCTTCTGAATCCTCAGTTTTCTGGCTAGACGGGCTTGAGGCAAGGGCCACAGAAGAGTGTTCTTGAAGAGGGTCATTCACCAAGGCACCATCCCTGGCCAGGAGAGAAACAGCACCCGTGTCACCAATGCATATAACCTGCCTGCACAGGAGCTACCCCGAGAAGAGGCTGAAAAGCTTTAGAGCAAGCCCTTCAGCCTAATCCCGGTGGGTGGGAGGAAACCAAACACACAGACGGAGGCCTGCTGGGGAGCCACAGGGGGAGGCATTTGCATGAAAGCCATGACTCAGAGAAGGTCCTTCCTCAAGGGGGCCAGACTCAGGACACAGATCCTTTCTGATTCAAAAAACACCAGGCAGTGTAGAGAAGGCTATGTGGTCTTGGAAACTAACTTTTATTGAGCACTTACTATACTCCAAACATTGTTCTAACATGCTTCATAGATGGGACCTTGTTTAACGCATTATCCCACTTTACAGATGAGGAAACTGACGCAAATTGTGGTGACTTGCCCCAGTCACATGAAATGAAAGGTGGGGCCAGAATTCAAATCCTGTAGTTTGCTTCAAAGCTCAGGTTCTAATCATGTCACCTAGACTCTGTCCCTACAGAACCCTCATGCTCAGGCTCTGGTCGGAACAAGTAATCAACTATATGCTTGTATTTTCTTCAAGCATGTGTAGTTCTACCTGAAATATCTGGAGATAAATCTTAACTCTAATATTCTACTTATTTGCTCACTGATCCCATTTCAAACATCCCCCTATCCACCTAACACCCAAACCAAACTAAAAGGGCATGGCCTCAAGGTCAGGGGCCAAACTGAGGCTGTGTGACACTGGAATCTGTCACACGGATAAGCTCGCCAAGTAATCCTGGGGGAAACCTTCTCCCAAAGTCACCATCTCAACAGCCAGGGGTCTAGGAGCTGAGAGGCAATGCAAAGGGAGACTCCCACCCACCCCCTGGGGAGGGAGAAAGAAATAGGAATCCTAAACGCAGCTGCCACTCCAGCGTCCCTGGGAGGGAACGGGCAGAGAACGCCTTCAAGGTGGGCCTTGTCCTACTCGTATTTCCATATCCAGAACCTAACACAAGGCACTGCATACAGTTGGTGTTTAGTAAGAGCTGTTGAATATACAAAACCAATCAATCAAAATTACTGATCTCCTTGTGCCACTTAGGCGAGCAGAGTCCGCAGGGAACCTGGGAGGAGGATCCGGGAAGCCCTGCTCTGCCTCTCTCTGTTCCAGTGTTCTGGGGCACGTGGCTGTCATTTTGTAAGTTGGATACACACTGAAACACACACTGTGAGAAGAGAAAGGGGAATGGTCAAGAAAATGACACATTTTACATGCGGCCAGAGGACCCACTTCCAATATAGGGCAAAGAAAGCCCCAGACAAGAGGTGGAATTTCACGAGCTACTTGAAGAAAGATGTTAATTCATATCTAATCCCTGTAGATATTGCCTCGTCTTCAAAGCCCCATCCCACTCCAACCACTTCTGCGGAGCACAAATAGAATGACTCTAAACACTCCCCGAGCCCCAGGTGGCTCCCAGGACCAATCTCATGCACCCACGCTCAGGTTTGGCCCTCCGTCCATCTGTCCGTCATACCCAAGACAGACACCACGACCCTGGTAACTGCTTCCAAAGGGCTCCCTTTGAACACACACACCCCACAAGCACACCTTATCTTCTTTTTTTTTTTTTGCTCCAGGACAGGCAGGGAGCTAAGCCTCAAGCAGCAAGCAGCTGGAAGGATTAAAGGCTCAACTGCCAAGAAAGGCTCACTTCCTGGTAATGCCACCAAGCCTCAGGCAGGGACAGAGAGAAACAGACCTGGGAGGAGGAGGAGAACTATGAATAAACAGGCTTTCCAACTCCCTCAGTGAAAAAGCAGAGGAAGGGAAATCCCAAATGAAATGAAAAGCTGCTGCTCGCTGCTGCAAAGATGGAGCTATCAACTGAGCTAGACGAGAAGTTCAGATTTCTTTATATCTTGCTCCAAAGTGTAGGTCCCTCTCCATTTTAAAATAAATTTTAAGAAAATATAAACGCTACCTAATTGTGAAACACTAGACAATTGATTAAAATCAAGTTAAAAAGTTTTTCATCTCAGTTTTAACAAAGTTGTGCCAAAAGAGAAAGTATGGGTACTTACCAATTAAACCCCACTAGGTCCCAGAACCACAGAAAGGCAGCTCAAGGCAGCTCAAGGAACTGCCGGCATAAGATATAGGAAAGCTCTTGGGGAGCAGCATGTGTATCTTCCTGAAATGGGGTGTTTGCTTAAATGCAGATTAGTGGGTCTAATTTCTGGGATGAGCCCATTAATCGACATTTTTAACGAGCTCCCCTGGGGATTGATTCTTAAGACAAGTAAAGTTTGAGAACCCACACTCTTCCCGGGGGCATTGTTCCTGGAGGGCTCTGGTGCCTGGCCAATTCATGCTCCTTTCCGAGGACACTTTAGGCTTTCCAAACACACTTCAAGACAACAAATATAAGGTTAAAAACTCCCCAGATGCCCTTTTCATATTGCTTTGAACTGATCTATTCCAGCTTTGCGGAGTCCCTGACTTACTTCTATATACCCAGGCTTGGCACTCAATAAAGGAATGCTGAAATAAAATGAGGGTGGGGTGGGGAGTAGGACTGATGCAAAATGCTCATTTTTACCTATTTTAAAGTTGTATCGAGCATTTATTTATTAGCAATCTTCCGATCCCCAGAAGGGTTATGAAGGATAGATCCAGTCCTACCGATAGAATTCCCTGTAGCTATTTCCTCCAACACGGGCAGCAGACTGTCTCCCCACTGGATTCATCCAGAGCAAAACAACTGGTCTACCATTCTAGGGGAGCTACCTTCTGCTGAGACCCTCAACTTTCCAGGCTTTGGAAACTGCTCCCTAAGGTGTGGCCCCTAAAACAGAAACTAGACTAATCAATAAGGCCATCTCACCTTTTCCTGGCTTACAGGCACAAACATTCTGGTTTCTACTCCTAATACACTGAATTCAAACTGGGAAAGGGGCCCAGGAAGGTCAATTTTAAATAAATAGCTCACATGATTCTGAGCCTGGAGTCCAGAGAACCTCATTTCAACACTGGTTTAAAGGCAAATATGGTGATCAACCAGCTTCATTTCTTCTTTTCTTCTTTTGATGGAACTTCTCAAAATCTTTCTTTCTTAAAGGTATCTCTGTAGTAGATGTTTGTCATCTGGGGTGCTTTGGGGAGGTGGATAAGCAACTTCTGAGCCCACAGTTTGAATCCTGTGGGAGGTGACCTTGCCTTTCATTGTGAGGCCAGGAAGTGTCCAAGCTATGTCATGGGGAGGATGAGCCAAGCTCGGCCAATCACATGCTGACTCCTGGGCCTTTGCCTGCAGGCGCATTGAAGGGGGGCAGTTTCTCATTCATTCTAGTAGTGATGGCAGCAGTGCCGCAGCCACCTCCAGGATCCCTCACTAGCAGTTGTAGCCATATGTCAATCAGGGGTCCTGTTGCATGTCCTGGGTTCCCACGCCTGGCAAGCCTTCCTGCCACTTACCTAAGACACTCCATACCCATCCTTCCAGGATGCCCCTTCTCTGCTAAAATTATGCAATAACTTCTACTGTTTGTAACAAAGCATCCTGACTCTTAACAGATGTCAGACATAGCTCTTGGCCCCCTGCAAAACTTATTTCTTTCATATTTTAAACAGTACCAACCAAACAATACTTGGTTTCAAGTTTAATTACTTTGATGATGCACTGTCCTTTGATGCGTTTGTTTACTTCGCTGTACTAAAACATACAGAAAGAATCCAGCATAGAAGTCATAAGGAAGTTCACAAAAATTTTATGGGACACATTAAAAAAAAAAAAAAAACTAAACTAAAGGGCACTGTTAAATAGACAACAGCACAAGTTTTTGAGACGGGGCAGGAAAGTGGTTTCACTTACCAACTCCTTAACAAAGACAGTTGCTTACATTCTCCAACCTTTCCTTCGCCCGTGGGGATGTCCCATGGGGATTTCAGGTTGGTGGGTTAGCGATCCAATAGGTAAAGCACCTGGCACACAGGTGGGAGTCAATAAGGGCCCTGCGCTGCCACCGCTAGCACCACACTCGGTGGAACTCCACCGCGGCTCCTGGGCTAATCCAGACAGAGAGGACAGCTCCCAGGATATTGAAAGAGGGAACTCAAATGAGCGAGGAAAGAAAAGGAATGTCACACAAATTTAATCATGTGAAGTTGCCTAGATTCGCATCTTCGATCCCAAAGCACGACAGTTTCATATGGTCCAACCGCACGCGTCGCCGCAGTTGTTCGAGTCTCTCGAGGGAGTCTTGGGGGACACTCGAGGCTTGTCTTAACAAAGGACCGCGGCGGCCCACAGGAACCCCCGCAACCTCTCTCCAGCCGGGCAGGAGAAAGGTCCGCCGGGTCGCGGGCTCTGGGGCGCAACCTGTTGCCGCAGGAAGCTCGGGGCGCCGGCTTCCCCCGGCCCTTGTCTCCAACCCACTGCCAGGCCGGGCCCCCGCCGGGCCTCGCTCCCCCCTCGGCAGGAGCCTCTCCTGAGCTGCGGGACACAAAGGAATGGGAGGCAGGCGGCGCGGGAAGCCGGGAGACTCCAGGAATCCGCCGCCGGGGGGAGGGGGTTGCGGGGGGAGGGGGTTGCCGGAGTAACTCGGCCGCCCCGAGTGCGTCGGCGCCAGTTCCCCGCGCGGCCCCTGTCCGGCACGGATTGGGGGCGCTCCCGCCAATCCGGTGAGAAGCGGATCTGGACCTACGCTGCACCCTGCGATCCTATCCCCTGCCCCTCCAGCCAGAGGTTCTCGGGGAAACTGATCCCGACCTCCCCGACTCTCCTGCAGCCGTGACGCTCTAAGTCTGTCCACGCTCCCCTTTGTTGTCCCAGGCGGCGCGACCTGGCAGGGAGCGCCCTGAACACCCCAGCTCTCGATCCCGCGATCTCCGAGGGTCTCCGCGCTATGCACCCAGAAGGACAGGGGAGAGGGCTCCCCATGCACCCCAAGGCCCCCCTCCTGCTACTGTCGAAGTACCAAACGCGCCGCGTACTCGGTCCAGAAGGTTGGCCCCCTTGCGTACTCAACCGGGGAGGCTCCGCGCCCCACGTCCCAGGGCCATGCCTGGCTCCCCCTTCACTCCGGAATACGTCCTAAGCCCCTGCGGGCCTCCCCTCGTTCTGCTGCCCTGCACGCCCACCGCCTTCTCCGGAACCTGGCGAGACTCGGCGGCCGGCTCTCCTCGACTCCCCTCCCGCAGATGGAAAGAGGACCGCGGGGCGCGGGCCACCACGCCGCCGGAAAAGTTTGCGCGCGTTGGCGCCCTACGCGGACCTCCCGTCTGCGGGCGCAGGCACCGCCTCGCCCCCGCCTCCCCCAGCTCCTGTGGCTGTCCCGCGGCTCTCCGGCTCGCACCACCTGCCGCGGGGCCTGCGGGGCGCGGACGGCTGCGGGAGCAGGGCGCAGAGCGAACCCGCCCCCAGTGTTCCGGAGTGGGTGCACTTATCACCGCTGCCCGGTCCCCAGACGCCTCTCCCGCTCGGGGGTGAGGACGCAGATACCCACCGTGCGCCCGGCTCCCGCTCCAGCTCCCGCCCTCGTCACCGCTGCTGCCGCCCCCTCCCCTACCAGCCCGGCTTGCGTGGCTCCGGCGCATGAATTATTTATGACCTAGCTTCGTGGGGACCACCGCCGCGGCTTCCGGAGATCCCGCCCCCTGGCCCGCTAGCCGGCCGAGGAGGGGCGCAGGCAGAGGGCGGTCGGACCCCCGGACGCGGCGGAAGGCAGGCAAGCGAGGCCCGGGTGCCCGTGGAGACCTGTTGCGGCCTCCCCTGTCCCGGGGCCCTGACCCGGGGATGGAGCCGCAGGAATGGGAATTTTTCTGTACTCACCCGCGGCGGGAGAAACTGAGCGCCTGGCCCGGTGCCGGATGGGGACCTGGCTAAGTAACTTAAAGGCCACTAAGGTGAGGCTCTGGGAGCGCTCTGATTGGACTCGCTGAGCTGCTTTGCCACGAAGCCCCGGGGCACCCACTGGCTCCTGGACAGAGTCCACTTCCTGCAGCGGGAGCCCTGCTCTGCTCTCACCTCTTTTACCCAGGCAGAGCCTCTGCTTGGAATGCAGCTACCCTCCTAAAAACTCCTCGTCTCTCCTCCCAGAGCATTAGACACTTCTGTTGCCTGATCCCAATGCACTTTTTTTTTTTAACCAAAACAAAACAAAAACATTTGGTTCCTTCGTGTGCACCAGTCACAATGCTAGAGGCTGGAGCTATAAAAAGATGGCATAAAGCAGGACTCGTTCCCATATGTACACACAGGCATCTGCCATAGCAGGAAGCGCACTGCACCGTAATTACTTATTGCTTATCGGTCTTCTCGAACCGTGAGTTGCTGGACATCCCCAGAGTTTTCACCCTGCTGCTCTGCTAAGTGGTGGAAACCTTCCATCCTAAGTAATCACTCTCTGGTCTAACTGCTCTCTCCAATCTGCCCTTCTCTCACTCACTGCTTCTTATCTTGAATTGAAAACACCTGCACTGTCTGGTAGGAAAAATAAGGCTAAGGAAAGAAAAGCACCTTCAGGATGGTGTCTAGCATACAGTGGATGTTTAATAAAAGTTTTCTGATATGGATCTATGGATGCATGGACAGAAGACAAATGAATGATGAGCAGAAACAGTAACTCAGTACCTCTCTCACTTACCCCAGAATCTAGTATATAAGAAGTACTGCAAAAAAAAAAAAAGAGTTGTTTTTAAAGTTTAAATTGATCTTGAGTGTGCATATTTCCAGGACAAGAAATGGTAGTTCAGAAAACTTCTGAAAATTACACTAGGACATGGCAAGGTTAGGTGGAATCTGACACTTCTGATCAGACCTGTGGGCTCCCCCCACCCCTGCAGCCGCTGCTGGCCAGGGACCCCCTGCCTGAACACCTCCAGGGCCCGCACGTCTGCTCCAAGGCAACCCTCTTAGGCCAAAGCTGTTGGAAGAGGTGAGTTCTCCCTTCTGAGAGCAGCCACCTCTGACCTGCCTCAAAGTTTTGTCCTGCCCTTTTTTTTAATCACTGTGACTTTGGCTGCTTGATCTCTCTGATCTGCAGTTTTTGGGTTTTTCTGTTTGTTTTGAGACGGGGTCTCACTCTGACACCCACGCTGGAGTGCACTGGTGCAACCATAGCTCACTGTGACCTCAAACTCTTGGGCTCAAGAGATCCTCCTGTCTCAGCATCCCCCCGCCCCCCCGCCCCCCCAAGTAGCTGGGACCATAGGTGTGTGCCACCATGTCTGGCTACTTTTTAAATTTTTTGTACAGACAGGGTCTCACTGTGTTGCCCAGGCTGGTCTCAAACTCCTGGCCTTAAGCTATCCTCCCACCTCGGCCTCCCAAAGTGCTAGTATTACAAGCGTGAGCCACCGAGCCCAGCCAGCCTCAAGTTTTTTTGTCTGCAAAATGAAGACAATTATGGCTCACAGAACTCACTTTCATGCCTAATAATAATAATGATAATATTGATAACAGCAGTAGTGGTCGGTGGTAAGTGCTTACACTTAGTGAGCGTTTACTATGAATGAGGCACTGTGCCAAGTGTTTTAAGTGAATTACTTTCTGGAACCTTAGCAACAACAGTAGTTTGAGATCATAATATTATCATCTCCATCTTAAAGATAAGACTAAAACAGGTTCAGTAATTTATCTGAGGTCACACAGCCCAGTCAGTGAAGCCTTAGATTTGAAGCCAGACCCGGCCTCCAGAGCCTGTAATTGCCAGCGCACCAGAAAACAATGTGAAATTGCCCCAGGTCACCACTGCAATGGAATGCAACTGGTAGCCATCTGTCTTCTGGCAGGGCTTAGAATGCTTCAATTGCTTTTATCCATTTCATACCCCACCCAATACCTATTCTACCTGGACCATTGTAGGTGTTCAATAAGTGAATGAATAAATAATAAGCATTAGAACACAATAGTACATACAACCTGTTCTGGGCAGCCTTAAGCAGATAGCAACAAGACCTAATGATTTGTTCCATTCAATTCTGCTTGGGCCCCTAATTCCACAGTCCCGTGATTTAGCTCAACTGAGTTTCTATGTCATTTGTTATATGCAAGGCCGGGGTGGGGGTATCTAATGACGCACACTCAGAGTCATTAGATGCAAAAATTAGATCTCCCTTTCTGAAATCACTCATTTTTCCTGCCAGAATTGAAATCTAAACATGAGGCAGCACGGCATTCTAGAAAGAACAGCGGACCTGAAAGAGCCAGGAGATTCATTCAGGTTCCATCACTAACTGCCAGTGTGGCCCCTGGTAAGTCTTATAATCTCCCTGGGCCTCACACTCCTCACCAGTACAACAGCTGTGCTCAGTGGCCACATGGGGCTAGTGGCTATCATTTTGGACATTGCAGACACAGGACATTTCCATCGTTTCAGAAAAGTCTATTGGATAGTGCTAGATTAAATCATAGTAGATGAAAAAATCAACCATAATAAAGGAAAAAGTACAACAAGACTGGGGCAAGTTTCGGCAAAAGTTATCAAGGTTATGTGGGATTAGAAATGAAGTATTAATTGAGATTAATTATTGTCAGAATACACAAAACATGGTCACTCAACAATAGTCTCTCCTTGACAAGATGTTTCTTAGGAAGGATTTTAGATATTTTTCTCTGAGTCACTAAGACTAAAACAATATAGGCTTGCAGGTATAGTATTCTCATTAACCTGGCAATTTCTACCATGAATAACTATGTTCCAAAAAATAATGTGTTTTTATGAACCACAAACATGGTGGTACCGCATGTGACCCTCAGAGAAACAGAGTTGTATCATTTCAACGCACACAAGCTGTTCTACCCCTCTTAAGACTGAAATTTGTGTAAGAATAGTCAAAGAGAAAGGGAGAAGAAGAAAAATCGAGGTGGGAGGGGGGGATTTTGAATAGCTTCACACCCACCAGAGTTCTCTTGTCAATGTTTTTACCTCATGATTTCCTATGCCTCTTGGTTTTTTCCTCCCTTTCCTCTGGGCTTGGAAACCCAAATAGCATTCCTGGTGTTTAATAACCAAAAGCCAAGAAAACATTCTGCTTGTACTTTGAGCACGTTCAGGTAAGATTTGTAACCTGTCATCAAGCCCACTGCATACTAATTCAGAGGCAGAAGAAGAAAACTTCAACCCAATTTGAACAAAGGGAGAGAAAGAATGAGAAGGTGCCAAGGCAGGGACAGGGCCTCAAAGCCTGGATTCTGAACATGAAAGCTAGTAAGAGGTTGGAAAACTCAATCGCACTTTGATGGCGGCGGGTGTGGGGTAGCTTACTCTTTTATGCACCGAAATCTGTCTTCCGCCCAGTAACTGTTTGAAATAGATGCCTCGTGTCTAGAGCCGGCTTTCATCTGTGCGTTTCTCTCTGACATCATTTTTAATATGCGCTAACCCAAATGGGGCTTTGTAATTTGCCTTTAGTAACCATATAGAAAAATGAAAGCAGCAGAAAGGCAGAGAATTAGAAAGCATTAAGGTACTCCATTTCACTATCTCAAGGAAAATGAGGTTCCCTCCAATCTAAATGCTATGGAGAGATTACTAAAAAGAGGTAGGCAGGAGGATTCTGGAATTTCTGATTCTATAGATGTCAATTTTTATCATAACCCATAAAAGGTTCACCCAGGAACTTGTAATTTAGACAATAGAAAAACTTACATCTATGCTAAGCCGTGCTTCACCCTTCAAGGAATAATTACCATTATTACCTCCCTCTAAAGAATTAGTAATTTGCGCTTTACCCTCATCACCATCCGAAAGTACTTATGAAGCATCTGTTAGTCAGTCAGTCATTCCTTCAGTAACATTCACTCCACACCCACTTCAGGTCAGGAGCTAGGGACTCCTGTTACGGATATGACCTCTGACCCAGAACATACTTATGAAAATAAGCTTTTTATCAAATTCTCTCTTTCCCTCATATTTACCCCTTGCATATGTTCCCTGTGAGGGACTTTATTATAAAGCATTCTCTGCAAAATTCTCTTCCGCTTCACATTTTTTCTGCTACGTAAACTATAGCCAGATATTTATTTTGAACCCAGAAAACTTTCTGCTCATTAAAACCGTCTTCCTCTTCGTCAGAGCAATCAAAGGGTTAAATTATAGCCCCATCTAGCTACTTGGACCAGAGAAGGAAAAGGGAGTAGCTATTTGGGTGCATGTGTGTGGTGCAGTGGGAAAAGGATGGCCATGTGGAGGTCAGACAGACCCAGAGATGTGTCCCAACTCTGCTACGGCATTCGTTTACTCATTCATTCCTTCTCGCACTCATTCGCTTATTCATGCACTCAACAAATGTCCGGTGAGCACCTTCTGTGGGCCAGGCTGAGCAAAGAGATATGGCAGAGAAGAAAACAAACACCCTTGCCCTTCCAGAGCTTACTGCCTTACAGAGGAGAGCACTAAACAAGCCACCAGGCCACTGTCTGCTTGGACATGTGCCTACTTCTAACCCTCTTCTGAGGTGTACCATCGCTTGCTAATCTTTCTTGACAGCCCCTCCATGTCTGGAGATACACTTGCTTAATAAACTTCTTTCACTTTGCAGAAATAAGTAAGTAAATAAATAAATAAAATAAGCAAGGCACCAAATCAATAAGCATGCTTGCCATAAAGCTTTGAATAAGTTACTTACCCTCTCAATTTCAATTTCCTCACCTACGAAACTGAGGTTTTACACAGATTAAACGAGATGATGCATAACACATACCTGGCACGCAGTACACAATAAATCGAAGGAGCTATTACTTCTGCTCCTTCTATTTCTCCATCAAACTCTCTTTCACAACCATCGCACCCCCACTTTCTTAAAAAAATTTCCAATTTCACAAATTAGGAGTGCAAGACTATTGGACCCACAAGCTGTTCATTCCACAAATGTTTACATATTGCATCTCGAAGATTTGGAAGGCTCCAGGCCAGAAAGGTCTAAGGAGCTGGACGTATTTTGACCTCTGCCTTTGAAAAGAAATTGTCCAAGACTTGGAAGTGGGCAAAGGAGATGACTGGGCGTCTTTTAAGGAGAGTGAGGAATATGATCTAATGGATCTTCTGGGAATTACTGGAGTCCACAGAGGCGAGGGCTTTTGACTAGACCATATTAGAACTCTGCAAGAGTAGAAGTTAAATTGTAGAAAACCAAGAGCAATACAAATGAATGTTCTCCAGTAGGGATCAATTCATTTCTACCCTATAAGAAAAGATCCCAAACATAGCATTTTCGTGCCCTACAGAATATTAACAAGTTTTGCGTCTATTAGAAAATATTCTTTTCAGATTGCCGATTGCATACATAAATGTCTGTTCTTCAAATCACCCTTTGAACCAGTCCAGTCATAACATCTTACTGGTTCCCTCATTAATTAATGAGTTGAGTAAAATCCTTGACATGTGTTCACTAAATTTACATGGGAGTCTTATTTTTAATTCCTTGAAAATTATAATTTAGAAGCCCCAATGGGTTTGTCATGTCTAGGGAGGCAAATAGCAAATTTTAAACATTATACAATTGATTTTTAATTAAAATTTGAATAAATGCTGGAAAGGTAAAATGCACATTACCTCTAAACTTTACAAGAGACTCTATTGGCCTGGAATTGTAGTAACAGCCCCTTCGCTGGGACAGAGATGCTGCAAGCCTTACACCAAAGGTTCCTGTCAACTTTCCTTCTGATCCCTTCCCAATAACAATCCCATTTAGAGCAAGCTTTGACTCAAGGACCCAAGGAACTGCTAGAGACAAAATATGTATATATTACAAGAGCTAGATTCCAATAGATTCCTTTGACTTCAGAGAACACAGAATGATCTGCAGCCTGCCCTGTAATAATTATAAAGTGAACTATTTCAGGGAATATAGCTCTTTGTAGTCCTCACTTGGCCATTTGCAACACATGGCGCTGGGTGGCTGCTCTGAATGTAGCCCAGCACTTCCCCGAACTCCAAACCTTACTTGTAAGTTTTAGCATAGAAGCTCTTAAAAAAAAAAAAGAATAGAAGGACTATTAATGCAATTTCCCATAGACTAAATGAGAAATTGTCTCATACATGATAGGGCTTCTATAAATCTCAGAGGAAAATGGGCAATGAAGTGAAATTGTAAGCTCTTTAAGAAGACAAATAAATGTAGCAAGTGAAAAAGTGTTCTAAAAGATAGATGAAGTATATCCACAGGGAAGTTTGATGACTTGTTGCTCCCATTTATTGACTATCTACTATTTGCCAGGCACTGAGCAAAGTCCTTTCCATATACAAACCCTGGTAACAGGACATTCCCATCCTCATTTTACAGAGATGGAAACTGAGGCTCACAGACCCTGGCTCTACTTTCTTACTTCCATAATAAGAATAAGGCTCCCAAGAGGCCAGATGAAGAAACTGAAGTCTGGAGAGCTGGCAGAAAAGAGCTACATGAGTGACAAAGTCAAAGTCAACTAATGGTTAATTTCTTTCCAAATTCTACCTCCTGCTTCCAAGTTGGAAGCCCTTATAGGACAGTGGTGTTCAGCCCTAGGGTGAGAAGTGAAGATACTTTCTCAGGGAGCTTTTAATGCTCCCTGTGCCAGGCGGACCTTGTCTTCGACACTGGCGGACACAGAGATGCCTTCAACCCCATCTCAGTGAGGAACTCTTTGCTCAGATCTGACTGTTCATACATTGCAGGTACTTGATCAAATTCCATTCAACAGCAAATAATAATGGCGGTTACAAAATAGTATTTTTAAAAGAAAATGCAAGAGGAGTAACGACAAAACTCTGGATCTGTCTGAATGATTATGAACCTCAGGAACCAAGGCCTTGGGAAGGGTTAGAGGATTCTAGAGATTAATTGGGGCAAAAGAACAGTTAGGAATTTGCAGAAAGAAACATTTATATGCATGACAGTCTGCATAACCTTTTGGGAGCCATTTAATACTGTCAAACAGTACCAAAATGCATAGACCTAAAAAGAGGATTTGTTGCTTTTAGAGACATCTAATTTGAAGAGGGGGGGAAAAGCCAAAGAAAATAAAATTAACATTGACTTCTAAGAAAAAAAAATCTCCCGGTAAGGAGAGCTAGAGATGAAAGGAATGCTAATGAACATAGTAAGGGTACACTGATGTCAAATTTAAGTCAGTAATATTATTAAAGCTGGGTAACAGGTACCAGTGGTCTGTTTTGTGCAGGTTTGAAATGTTCTATTACAAAAAGGTAAAAAGAAAAAGAAAAAAGAGAAAGTTAATGGCTGGAATACTGGGAAGTGGAAGTGGCACCTAAGAACTAAAAATAAAATCCAAACTCGCCCACATCGTAACCACTGAACAGACCCCCCCCTTGGCCACAGGTACCCCAGAGAAACCTTAAAAACTGAGTTCCAGACCATGACAGGATGGGAGATTAGACAGGCTTTGTTATACACCCTCCCTTTTGTGGTTTAAACATAGCAACTGGCCAGCACTGATATTAAAATAGAGATCATAAAACTCACAGAACAGACTCTTCGTTGCAGTAAGATACCAAATTTTAAACAGGACCCCAGGCCATGTGAGGCAAGAGTTAAGTCATCATGCACCCCCACACTTAAAGAATAAACTATGTTCTAACTGCCACAAGGGTTTTCTTTTTCTCTAGCAGTTAAACAAGCACAGGGCCACAGTGTCCCTATCCCCCTGTCCCACCAGCCATAACTACAGCTCTGATTGGACAAGAGACTGATGTCAGTAACTCTCTCCTGATCAGAGACCACTGACCATAGAATGGTTCTGGCCAGCTTACAGAGGCTGCATGCTTGAGTGCTTTAGTGTCCCTACTTCACTTTTTGATGTATAGGGCCCAACTATAATTCGTTTAAATGTTAAATCTCCTCCGCGAAGTGAACGTGGGTCATAGTGACAGGCATGTTTATTCAATATGAATTCATTAGGACCCCTCATGAATACTCATAGCTCCTCCTATAACCTACTGATATATATACTTGGCCAACCTGTTCAGCATAAACCCCTATTCCACGCTACCCTCTCTTGAAGTGCCTGTCTCCAGGCTCTGCTGGAGGCTGCGCTTCCTAGCCTAAGGGATGGCCAACCTTTATAAGAAATAGTCTCCTTTCCAGATTTATAAATTGTGCCATTTTTTAGTTGATATACCAGAGCCCCTCAGTGGGCTGCAGTGAGGGTGTGCTAGCAAGGGGTGCAAACCCAAGGGCTGCGGTGAATCTGGGGCAAAGACCACAGTCAGCAAGCAAGGAGAGAGAGCTGGCATCTGCCTATTCTTGGCTTTTTTCATCACATCAATTTTTATAGAAGGAAAATGTCAAATGCCTTGAAAGCTAAGGGACTATTCCCTCTTGGTAATGGGCCAGGCAGTATCGTGGTCTCTGGGGTAGGCCAACTTGGGTTCAAATCTGACTCTGGCACTAATGTCTTGAGCTTCTTACATTTATCTCCCATGAGCCTCAGTTCCCTCACCTGTAAAACAGAACTAACTACGGCAGCAGTGCTGGGTGTCGTGAGCCTTAAATGAGACAAGACACAAGTGGCATCTGCATGTCGGAGGGCTCCCGTGAAAGCGGGGACTCTCCTCCCCGCCCCCCTGCCTCTGACGGTATTTAGGGCAGGAAAGAGATCCTTCCTTAGATCCTGCCTGGCTCTCTGGCCCCCGCAGGTCTGTGGCCGGTTGGAAAACTGGATGTACAATGTCACAGAGGAGCTAAAGTCATGGGCTACAGCACAGCTCTGACCCCAGCCCAGCCCAGCCTGCCCCCAAGACAGGCAGCTCATTGATGACACCATGCTGGGAGGCACAGAGGGCCTGTCCTCCTGCAGCTTGTCCTTGTCATGGGACACAGATCCGGTGTGTCCTGCAGGTCTCCACACATGTGCGGGGGGCCAGAACACATGCCTAAAAGTAAAACCAATTTAGTATTTTTCTTCTGCCATTTCGCAAAAAAGTACAGGCTTATTCCTTCCCCACATCTTAATTAATGGCTTCAAGTAGTCTCCCAAAAGAAAAATACGACCCCGCCTATATTGCTTGTCATTTGTTTAGTTGTGCACCAGGCAACCCCATTCCTAGCTGGGAGAGACTCCCTTTTGTGGAGAGTGGCAGTGAGACACAGTCTAGCATCTCCGCCACGAAAGCCACACGATTGTCCTCCCATTCACCTGTCATGCACCCAAGCACGACCCTACCAAGACCTGGCCAGTTGGCAGCTCCTGCCTGGGACTGGCCCTGGAGTGTGTGATACACACACGGGGCCAATGAGATATCAGAGTAGCAGCAGTGGTGGCAGTGTGGGCAGTGCCAGGTGCCAGGAGTAGTGTCCCAACCCGGCTGTGACCAGCCTGTGGGCTGATTCTGCCCTCCAGCCTCCTGCCAGGTCTAGAAGGCGTCCAATACCCTTCTGACATATTCCTTTCCTGAGTGAGATTAGCCAGAGTTGGCTTCTGTTAGTCTCTGTTTGATACGCTCTCCCCCTTCGACATCTCCTCACCTTCACTTCCCTTTCTAACCTCCCCCCCTTGGTGGCAGTCTCTTGGTGGCAGCACTACCCCAGCCATCAGCGTGGACCGTCTGGAGCTCATTGCTTAGTGCCGGGATTAAGGGAGGCAAGTGAGGTGTCACCCGAGTGCAGGCTCAGATCCTGCCTTTAACATTCTGAGATGTGAGGCCGGGCGCGGTGGCTCACGCCTGTGATCCTAGCACTCTGGGAGGCCGAGGCGGGTAGATCGCTCAAGGTCAGGAGTTTGAAACCAGCCTGAGCAAGAGCGAGACCCCGTGTCTACTAAAAATAGAAAGAAATTAATTGGCCAACTAAAAATATATAGAAAAGATTAGCCGAGCATGGTGGCGCGTGCCTGTAGTCCCAGCTACTCAGGAGGCTGAGGCAGGAGGATCGCTTGAGCCCAGGAGTTTGAGGTTGCTGTGAGCTAGGCTGACCCCATGGCACTCTAGCCAGGGCAACAAAGTGAGACTCTGTTTCAAAAAAAAAAAAAAATCATTCTGAGATGTGCATATCATGGATTTTGGGGCATAAATTTGGATTTTAAAAATATTGCATTAAATATTATTTGCCTTAATTAATGAGCTGTTTGGGCACCCCTCAAATTTTGTACTAGCTCTTGCGTGGCTCTCTGCAACACTGGCCAAGCCAGAACACATCCACACGCTTCCCTTCCTTTACTAAACAAATGCTTTAGTGCGCTGCTCTGCACCCACCTGTACTAGGCTCTAAGCGGCAGGGGTGATTAACACCTTCACTGTCTCGTAGGAGAAACAAATAAATGCCACTCTGAATTCTAGATACAAGCTATGCAGAGAGAGAACAAGGTAAGCGTGACCTAAGACAGGAACGGTCAGTCCAACCCCGGGTGGATCAGAAGAGGTTTCCCAGGGCTGTGATGACCCAGCTGACTCTGTGGAACGAGCAGTTTGCCGGACGGAAGGGCTCTCTGGGCAGAGGAGTCAGCACATGCAGGTGTGTTCAGATTCGGTTAGTGGTATGGGGGGTCGCACTGTACTGTGCTGGAGCATAATATTGGTAAAACTAAATCATAAATCTAGAGCAGCAGGTTGGGGGGGGCTCAGGTTGTGGAGGGGCTCGTGTGCCGTGCTGAAGAATCTGTGAAGGCGACAGACTGGAGGAGGAAAGGTTTGACGTTAGTGTTAGGAAGATCACTCCAGAAGGAGAAAAGTGTGGGGAGAGAGGAAGCTGATGGGAGAGTCACCAGGTGGGTGCTCAGGCTGGTTCGTGAGGGCTGGGGTGTTCTATTGAGGAGCCTGGCCTTGCCCTCTTCGTTGATGGGCTTTGGGCTTTGGAATAATCTATTTTCTCCCCCCAAGTGCTGGCAAGCAGAGTGCAGTTGTTATAGGCAGCAAATGTCCGCCAGCCTGAACAGCCTGGGTCTACAAGTAAGGTCTCATTTACACTGACACCCCAATTAGAAAGCCTCCACGCCCCACCCCCGCCTACCCAAACAGGAAACTGAGTGCTTCTTAAAGTAGCTATGAGGTGTTTCTTAGAGTCCCCAGTGGTCGGATTCACACCCAGTCTGTCCCCTGCAGTCACCCACCTCTCAGAGCGGACATGTTCTGAGGCTCCTGCTCTGATGCCCACGGCCCACAAAACCACCTGAGGAAGCCCCTTTTGCTGCCCCTGCTAACCGAGCCCGCGCTGAGACACCAGCATCCGGGGCCACAGTGATTTCCTGATTCTTCCAGAGCCCTCAAAACTTGGAGCTCCAGGGCTGCTGCACAGGTCTGGGGAGAACAGCCTCCTCCCCAAAGCTGGGCCACACTTCAGAACTCAAAACAGTTACGAATGTTCCTAGGGATTCCTAAGAGTCTTGTGAACTGTTCCATTAGCTTCGGAATCTCACCCCTCTGATTAGAAGAGCTCAAAAAACTCAGACCTCCTATGGGACGGGCAGGGCGGAGGCTCTGCGACACTTTTGCCATTGTTCCCGAGTCTTCTCCTCCCCAGCCAGCCCAGCCTGAGAGCCAGCACTTTCCATCAGTGTTCAGGGCACGTTTGCTTCTTAGAGCCATGGCCTCAAGTACCTCCCCCCCCCTTCAGAAGACTTTTAGTTTTCATTTGCATAGCCGGAGGCCCACTGGGGTGGTGGTTTCTCCAGAAAAACAATGGAACAATCTGAACATAATCCAAATGTCCACTTCCCTCCAGAGAACTGCTCAGCTTTGACTAGCCCTATGCACAGGTTTCGAAGAGCCCAGGCCGGGTCTGCAGAGGGACTCTGCCATATGGCCTGAGACAGGTGGGGCAGCTCGGGCCAGGATGGAGTTCTGGAAGCTTCGCCTTCCTTGTGCTCCACTTCAGGGCCCCCCACCCGGTTCTCTGTTCCACGTCACTGAAACTTTAGAGTCCCACAAAATGCAAATTCTGCAAGGGCAGGGGTCTCGATCTGTGTTGTTCACTAAAATATCCCAGGAGCCTAGAACTGTGCCTGGGACAGAGTTGGAGCTTTAATAAATACGTGTGGAGTAAGCAGGTGCTTGTGCTTGTTGAGCAGGTTATGTAGCAGAAAGAATATGGTACGAGCACTCAAACCCGGATTCAAATCCTGCTCTGCCACATGGAGGCTGAGTCACTTTAAACTGATCACTTTACCTCTCTGTGCCTAAATTTCCTCTTTGGAAATAGGCCTGACGACGCCTATAGCTGGATTTTGGAAATGAAGTAAAGTATACATTTAATACACAAAGAAAATAAAATGTGACCATACAGAGAGTACTTGGCGCATAGTAGGTGCTAACAGATGTTTCTGCCCCTTCTTTCCTCCTTCCCTTTCTCCTCCCACCCTTTCTTCTACAGTATTTACCAAACACCGTTTGTGTGTGCCGGGCAGCACCCCAAGTGCTCAGGACATGGCAAGACCAAGTCAGAGGAGGCGAGAGTTTACTTACTGCCTAGTTTGGGAGATGGATGGAAAAGCCTGGAAACAAATAAACCAAGCAGATCATTTCAGAAGGTGCTAAGAATGATCTGGCCATGTCCAGATTTTAATTTTAGTGGAAATCTCTTTGGTTCATGGCCCGTGGGCCAATGCTGGGTGCTGGCTGGGGTCAGGGGCTGGGTTTCCAGGCCTGACTCTGTCCCTGTTCGGATATGTGGGCCTAGGTCGCCACCTGACAGCTCTGGGTCTCAGCTTCCTCGCTCGAGAGCAGGATCGCTGAGATTCTTCTCACGGTCCCGTGGTCTGTGATTCATTTTCTTCGGAAGGTCAGCACTATATTGGAGCAAGTCTGTAATTTGTAGGGAGCTTAATATTTAATTTAGGAAATGACCATTAAATTACTTGTTAATAGATGCTGGCATGCGGCTCAGTAGCTCCGTTAGTCAGTCCAGCCTGAATCTTAAATGAAAGCCGGGAAACCCCAGGGTGTCACTCAGTGTTAGTGTCTGGACAGCAGTAAGAGGTTTATAAGAGCTTATATTAAGCTTCTCGGCCACCCTCCTTCTTGAGTCAGCTTCCATTCTGCTCCAGCTTTCTGTAGCCACTCAGAGCACCCCACGCTGGCGATGACTTTGAGGGCGATGTTTCAAAGACACTTTTAAGTACAGTCATGTGTTACTTAATGCTGGGGATACATTCTGGGAAACGCGTCAGCAGGCGGTTTTGTCATTGTGCAAACGTCACAGAGTGTGCTTGCCCAAACCTGGATGTTACAGTCTACTACACACCTAGGCTGCAGGGTATGGCCTGTTGCTCCTAGCTACAAACCTCTACAGCATACTATTGTGTGAGTACTGCAGGCAATTGTACACAGTGGTAAGTGTTTGTGTATTGAAACATATCTAAACATGGAAAAGGCACAATAAAAATATGGATAATATAATGCTATGGGACCACTTCCGTATATGTGAAACAAAATGTCCCCATGTGGCATGTGACTATAATTGTGCACTGCAGGAGGCATTGCTTGGCAGCAGCAGATCTAGCTTTTTTTTTTTTTTTTTTTGACACGAGTCTTGCTCTGTCACCCGGCTAGAGTACAGTGTCGCCATCCTAGCTTACTGCAATCTCAAACTGCTGAGTTCAAGTGATCCACCTGCCTCAGCCTCCCAGGGAGCTAAAACTACAGGCGCACGCCACCACACCTAGCTAATTTTTCTATTTTTAGTAGAGATAGGGTCTCGCTCTTGCTCAGGCTGTTCTCAAACTCCTGGCCTCAAGCAATCCTCCTGCCTTGGCCTCCTAGAGTGCCAGGATTACAGATGTGAGCCACCACCCCTGGCCTTTTCTAGCATTTTTAATGTGACAAGTCATTAAAAACTTGAGCTGCAGGATCGGCTCAAGGCAAAAATGTGAAGCAGGTGTGGGAGGAGGAAGAACACAGGCTTTGGAGCCAAACAGACCTAGGTTCAAAGCCCAAGTCCATGACATACTGTGTGACCTTGGACATGTTTTCTAATCACTCATAATTTCAGTTTTGCCATCAACAAAGTGGGAGTAACCACAGCTGTTTTATAGAGACACTGAGGATTTTATGGAAGGACAGTCAGTGCTCAGTAGGTATTTCCTCCATGGTCAGGTTCTCTCAGATGTCACATCTTCTTGTCACTCTCTGGAGTCCCTGCTCCCGTCTGCTTTCTCCACTCTCCACCCTGGGCTTGTAGTTCTGCCTCTTCTTCATTTTCCTTTGTCAGCCATGGTCCCTGGAGGTATTCACAGACTTGGGGGACATCCCTCTTCTTGGTCCCCATCCCAGCAATGGAAGTGCCTTAGCCTCAAGCTGCACCCCATCCGCCCAGCCCCTTGGATATGAGAAAAAGGAGAATCCAGGAAGTTGTGTGTATTGAGAATTTATGTCAGAGGGTTAAAAGCCTGAGTTCTGGAGACAGGCTGGCTGTTACTCACAATCCACATCCCCTGGAGGAGTTATGGAACCTCTCCGCATTTCAGTTCCCTTGCCTGTACACAGTGGCTAGCATCTAATATGGTGTAAGACTGTGAGGATTAAATGAGTTAATACACAGCTTTGCGCACTGCCTGACGCATATTATTTTCAACAAGTATTTATTGAGCGCCTGCCCTGTGCTGGCTGGTGTCTTCCCTAACGCCACGGCGTCAGTCAGTGGGGGACGAGTGCTTAGATCTCAGGTCTCTCTGACTCCAAGGCACTACTTTGCCCAGGATCCAGTCACCTCCCCTCTTTCCGGGCAGGAGGAAGAAAGGGAGGCTCAAACCTGCCAAGTTCACCCTCCCTGCTCCTCTGGGGTCAACACTGCCCTTGGGTCAAGTTGGCTGCTCTTGTTTCCAGGCTGCAATGTTGTCAGGTAAATGAATCCCTCGGCCTCTGGCTTGGAGTCAAGGACAAGCCCACCGTGCCCTGGCTGGAGCCTAGGGAGCCACATCGCCAATGGTCACCACCACTGTCTCCCTGTCGTGCTACCGTTTGCACTCATGAAGCAGTTCCTGAAATACTTCCCCCTGGGTTTCCTCTGCTCTATCTCCCAGCTCCTGGACACCCCCATTAGTCAGGATAGAGTAAGGTAAGGCCACAAAGATACTTGAGCGCACCCCGTATTCCAGCTCACGCATCACCGAGAGCTGGGCTGAGGATTTCCCCATGAAAACCCAGTGTAAACCTGCGCCCTCTTGCCCCGTGGGGCCAGCCGTCCCACGCCGTGGCACTCAGAGCACAAATCCCACTGACACAGGCTGGGGAGAAGGTTGCCCGGCTCTGGGCTTTACTGCAACGTCCTTGCCTAGCCAGGGCTGGAGGGCTCTCCCCCAGTCTCCTCCTCTCGCCAGCTCCCCTTTCATTGTTCCCTTAAAGCAGCAGGATTCGATAGACCGTAGGAAAAGGATCACTGGACGACAGGCACCCAGTGTTCCGGATTCCTCAGTGCAGAGATCTTTCCTCCAATCGCACAATAGGGGAAAACAGAATATGGGAAAAGGCCCAGACCAGGCCCGTTCATCATGGAATAGAGGCAGCATGGAGGGGAAAGGTGTGGGTGTTGGGTGAGCTCGTTCCGTGACCCCATGTGAGGTATTTGCTCTCTCTGAGCCTCAGTTTCTGCTCTGCAAAGCGAAGCACTTAATAGGAATGTAGATCTAACAAAGCTAACCCTTGTGCAAAGCCTACATCCTTGTTCATTAACGGAAAGCTTCTCTTGCAGGGCTCACTGTCTAAGAGTGTAGCTTTCCAACTCTGATGCACGGAGCCCTAGAGTTTGAGCAGGAAGTGTTCTAGGCTTCCCAGTCCTGTTTGAAAGTGAGCAAATGCACATATGTTATATATGTTAGGTAACTAAATATGATTCTCATTTAAGATAAAAGCATTCTGTCTTCTCCCCTGCAACTCAGTATTTAAAAAAGGCTGGTGTAAGAAAAGCCCTGGCCATGACTAGTATTCAAGCACCACACAAAAGTCACATTTCCCAGGCTTCCATGTAGCTAGTGTGCCCATATGACTAAATTCTGCAAGCAGAATTAAGCAGGATGGTGTATGCAATCACTAGGAAGTGTCCTTAGAGGGAGAGAGTGCCTCCTTCTTCATTTCTTCCTCTTACCTACTGGCCAGAATTTGGATTGATGGCTGGAGCTCCAGCAGCCATTCTGGGCCATGGGTGGACTTTGAAAATAGAAGTCACATACACCAGGGCAACGAGATGGAAGGAACCTGGGTGTCTAACACAGTGGAGCTCCACTTCAGCCGTGCACTGGCTTTCTTCTGCTACTTTGAACACGACTGACCCCATAAACCTTTATGGGGTTTAAGCCATATTTCTTCTATTACTTGTATATAGACTTCCTTAAAAGTGATAAAATGCCAACAGATCACAGTCAGTGGAATTTGCTGGGCTCTCTAAGGGCTATATTACTTGTCATTTAGGTCTGCCTTTGTTAGTATAGTGTGTTTGGACTCACTCTCTCCCTCAACCACAAACTCTTTGTTCAGGAGGAGCCTGGGTCTTGTCACTGCACAGTGTCACAGAGACAGCAAGAGGCTGGGGGGAGAGAGGACAAACCAAATCCAGGGCAGAACAATCCATTTCCTCCGTCTCATCCGCTTGCCTGTTCTTTCACTTAGCCATCGCTGCCTGACGCTGTGCTAGGTAACGAGCAGCACCCCACCTAACCTGCACTAACCACACAGCGGCGGAGGCATCACCCCCATTTTCCAGATGGGGAAGCTGAGGTTCTGAGAGGTAAGAGAATGGCAGAATGAGAAGCAGTCTGTCTCCCTTAGTCCAGCACTGCTTATTTCTTTAATCACCAAACATATTTCCATTTGACGAGCGGGAAATTGTCTGAGATATTCCATAAATTTACTCCAAAGTGCTCTGTTCCTAGAGGAGGCTGCTAAGAGGATGGGCTTAGTGGACCAGTTAACCGCCATCTGAGCGTGCCTACTACATGCCATGTTCTTGGAGTGGGTCGTCACTGATGTTATGTTTATAGAGCATCTTTTACTCCGGTGTGTTGGCATCATAGTTTTCTGAACCAACATTGCCCTGATTCACTTTCATGATTCAGAAGGAAAAATACCAGCCAGGGATGCAGACAGCTAAGTCTGATTCCAATTCTACCACCTACCAGCTGTGCACCTTCAGATAAATTGGTTAACCTCTCTGGGCTTCTGCCTCCCCTTTCAGGGCCTTTGAGAGGCTCTCCACTTTGCGTGTGCTCCTTTTGAGTGACTCAGATTTAGTCGAATCTAGTGGGGGCAGGGCCACGTTAGAATAGTCCAGGAAACTGCACTCTCAGTGGAAATTCAGGGACCTTCTGTGAAGCCTCCAAAATAACTCACATACATAAATATCAGGCTTCAGTTGCAGAGTTTCTTTTTAAAAAAGAGAGGAGACATTTGAGAAGGAACTCTTGCTGTAGTTGAAATAGTCACCGTGATCATGTTTTTTGCCTTCTCTTTGACCTTTCTCTTTTGGGAACCTCTTCCAGGAAGGAGTCCCATAGAAACGTATTTTGTGATAAGAATCACCTGGGGCACTTAAACAAACAGAACCAGAATCCCAAGTTCACTTTCTGGAGCTGTGATTCTGCAGGTTGGGGTAAGGGCACAAATAAATGTGTTTGTTTTGAGACAGATTTTCGAGACAGATTTTCGCTCTGTTGCCTGGGCTATAGTGCAGTGGCATCAGCCTCACTCACAGCGACCCCAGACTTCTGGGCTCAATCAGTCCTCCTGCCTCAGCCTCCCAAAGTGCTGAGATTACAGGTGCACGCCACCGCACCTGGCCCATAAATATTAAGAAGTGTCCCTGTGCCTTAGAGACTCTTTCAGTCACAGGAACTTGGGGAATACTTGCAGGGCACATAGCTCTAGAACTGAACTCAGCATCCAACCCTCTCATTTTATAGTTGGGGAAACCAAGGCCCAGAAAAACTGAATGTCTCATTCACCAGTTTAGCTGGGGCTAAACTGAGACTTGAGTTCCAATCCTGGGGCAACAAAGAAATCAAAACCAGAAGTTTGATGCCTGATCTTCCCTCTCATTGGCTATGTGATCTGGGGCAAGGGTTCTACTCAACCCACAAAGGATTCAGTGTCCAGTGTCTGAAGAGTCAGGATGGTCATGATGCCGTCAGATTTTTGAGACCTTGCCCCTGGGTTAAGTGCTGATGATAAACAGGAGAGAAGCCAACGTGCCCTTGGAGATTCAAGCCCAAAAGGGGGAGACAAGCAAAGAGCAGGGACCTCCAATGTGAGCGGTGTGACCAAGCAGGGCGGGCACCCTGCAGATGTACTGAGCTCGTCTGGCCAGGCCTGGGCTGTTGGGGGAGTGGTGGCCTTCCTGAGAAAAAGATGGTCAAGGCCATGAAAGGGAACTAGAGCTCAGCCAGGTGACGACGAGGAGGAGAGCACTGCAGGCATCAAGAACTGTGCAAAGACCAGGTAAGTATTAGAGACTTGGCCTCTGCAGGAGCCCAGAGAGGAGTCTAGAAGGTAACAAGGAAACGGGGAGGGAGGCTGGAGCAGATCAGGCAGGGGCTCCTCGGCGCATGTGTGCTCCATCCTAAAGGTGAGGGAAGGCACCCAACGGCAGTGGTGGCATCAGATTTGGGAGGCACATTTGTGAGCCTCAGAATCTTCGTCTGAAAACAAGGGGTCCTAATTTTCTCCCTGCTTTCTCTCTTGCCAGTTCTCCACCTAGCAGCCAGCCAGAGTGATGCTTTCATAATGGAAACCGAATCCTGACAATTCTTTGCTCAACAATCTCATCCCTCACTCAGTACAATGTCCAAAGTGGCCAGCGTGGCCTGGAATGATCTGCCCCCAGCCCCAACGCCCACACCCTCCCCATTCTAACTGGACATAGCCTGCTGGCCTCTCCACTGTCCCTCAACACTGAGCACCCTTCCTCTCTAGACCTTTGCTCCCTGCCCGGGGGTGGAGGGCCAGCCCTGACACCCACACGCTCCCTCACTCCCTGGGCCTTTCCTGCCTGCCTAGCCATGCACTGTCCTTCTCCTTTGGGCCACTCACAGCTGCCACCACATATACTTATTTGCCCAATTCTTTCTTGTCTGCTTCCCCATGAGAAGGTAAGTTGCATGGCAGCAGGGACTTGGGTCTGCTTGCTGCTGTCTCCCCAGGGCCTGGCGCAGAGCCAGCCAATAATTGTTGGGTCGATTGGCTGAACAATGCCCGTCTCACCTGTTTAGTGACAGGCTCGAAGAACAGGACTGCTGTACTGCGTGCTCAGTGAGTAGAGACTTCCTTGTTTCTTTCTACCCACCTCCCCTTCCCAAACTTCTAGTTAGAAGTTCTTCCTGGGGCACCATTCACCCTGGAGCCCCCAGTTGACCCCACTAGACCTTCTGCCCTACCTGCCGGCACCCAGCTCTGTCCCCAACTGAGCTTGCCATTTATACCGCCCTGGTGTCAGCTTCACCATGTGACTAGGGAAGAGATGGGAGTGTGCAGGTACCAGGCAGTGCAGCTGGGGTGGTTGGGAAGTCGCCAGCTCTTGGATATAGTCATTGTCCTAGTTCCTAGGGACCCTGTGTGGTCAGGGCCTGGTGTGGCCATCATACCCAGGTCACCAAATTCATGCCAGGGCATGCAATAAGTCGGAACTGTTTTGCAGGGACAGAAAAAAACAAACCCTTCCTTGAGCCTTGACTGATGGGTTCCTCTCTGCTGACCTGTCACAAATAGACTGCGCTAATCTGGGTGTCCCTGGCAGTGCAAATGTGGGACCATGTGCAGAGAGCCTGCCTACCCTTCCTCTTCCTACAGCACGGCTTCGAGATTCCCAGAGAAGGCAGAGCTGCCTATGGTGCAGTGGCCCAAGCAACCGACTGGGGGGGCTTTCTCACCCTGCTTCCTTACCTACAGCTCGCTCTGACTCAAATAAGAAATGGAGACGTTGACAAGCTTCTCTGAGAAGGCAGCCCCGGAAACTGTCAAGGGGTCTTTAAAAATCATCTAGTTCAAAGGTGTTTAACCTGAGGCTCTTGGATCATGAAGGAATTTGGACATGGGCCCTGAATTTGTGTGCAGATACAGGTGTGTGTGCATTTCTGTGGAGAGAGAGTCCACCGCTTTATTAAGATTCTCAGAACCAACTTGTGTAAATGTCTGGCCCGGAGATGAGAAAGGACTCACCTAAGATCTCAGGGTCAGTGGCAGCTCAGCCTCCCCCTCCACGTCTGCTGCTGCTCATGACCTGTGTCTGCGAGGTCATTGGCACTGTTTAGAACAAATGAAGAACAAGTCAGTAATAGCAAACCCAAGAACTATTAACATAAAAACAAAGCTTAGGGAACAGCAACAAAAAAGAAAATACAACAATATGTTAACCACAATGGTCTTCATGAGAGATGAAGTGAAGGCCTTTTTCTTGTCTCTTTTCTTTTTTCTTTTTCTTTTTTTTTTTTTTTTGAGACAGAGTCTCACTTTGTTTCCCAAGCTAGAGTGAGTGCTGTGGTGTCAGCCTAGCTCACAGCAACCTCAATCTCTTGGGTTCAAGAGATCCTGCTGCCTCAGCCTCCCAAGTAGCTGGGACTACAGGCATGTGCCACCATGCCCGACTAAGTTTTTCTATATCTATTAGTTGGCCAATTAATTTCTTTCTATTTATAGTAGAGACGGGGTCTCGCTCTTGCTCAGGTTGGTTTCGAACTCCTGAACTCAAACGATCCGCCCGCCTCGGCCTCCCAGAGAGCTAGGATTACAGGTGTGAGCCACCGCACCCAGCCTCTTTTCTTTTTTAATTTTATGTATTTTCCAGATTTCCTATGAGTAAGCATTTACATTTAATCATCATTAAAAGGGGCTGGGCACAGTGGGTCTTGCCTATAATCCCAGCACTTTGGGACGCTTAAGTGGGAGCGTCACTTTAGGTCAGGAATTTGAGATCAGCCTGAGCAACATAGAGAGAACCCCCAAAATAGAAAAATTAGCCAGGCGTGGTGGTATGTGCCTGTAGTCCCAGCTACTTGGGAGGCTGAGGCAGGAGGATCGCTTGAGCCTAGGAGTTTGAGGTTGCTGTGAGCCATGATGATACCACTACATTCCAGCTTGGGCAACAGAGAAAGAACCTATCTCAAAAAACAACAGCAACATAAAAATCATTAAATGAAAAAACTTTCTTTAGGAGAAACAAACTACTATAGTTATCTAAAAGAAGCTCCATCTAGCACTTCTTTTTAGAGGCTTTTAGGTTTTTAAAAGTGCTACTATTGTTCAGTTGTATAGGTGAGATATTTTGGAAACCAGCTTTTTTGGAAGAAAGCATGAACATTTTCAAATGCATCTGTTTTCATTCCGGAAGCATTTAGTTGAAGAAGGAGTTAATGGACATGCTTTAAAGGACAATTTTCATGCTCTGATATGTTCCATTAAGTGGCAGAGTGCATTCTCTGGAAAGATGCTTTTTTATGGATAGCTTTGATGTGGCAAAGGTTTCAGCTCAGTTGAACTTGAAGTAAAGTTTCACTTCTTCAGGGACCAAGCTAAATTTGATGAGCTAAATTTGCCCTTAGATACCACTCCAGGGCAATTCTCTACTTTTCTATTCTTAGCGTCAATGGCAATTTTCAAAATATTAATTATAAACTGTTTCTCCAGCTGATGAGCACAAAGTGATAGCTATTAAATTCAGTATTTATAAGATTTCCTTAAATAAATGTAATCGGCATACAAATTCTTGAAATCAGCTATTATTATTGCCATAAATACCTCTCTTGCCTTTTCTGTTCTCAGGTAAACCAACACTAGCTCTGGCCTCAAGAAAAATGTTAATTAGGTAGGCATCACCAATGTATGGCACCTCATTGTAAATCAATTGTTTTGATTCATCGTGGGGTAGGTGTCTATGTAGTTTAGACTCTGCTCACACAAAAAGGAGACTATATAAAATCATTCTCATCGTTGTGGAAAAAGGACAGGCTGTTTTTGTTTACCCATTGGCCTGTTAAAATCAGGCTTCCACATCTATGCCTGTTTTATGTGTAGCTCTGCTATCTTCTAGAATTCCATACTGAATTTGTAAGACTAAAAATAATTTAAATGAATATAAGCCATTTTGTCTTTAAACATATGTCTGACTTCAAACCCTGGCGCTGCCTTTTACTAGCTGTGTAACCCCAGGCAGCTCCCACAACTTCTCGGACCCTCACAGGTGGGAATTCACATCTGGTAAGATTTCCGTGAGGTTTTTTAGGAAATCAAGAATGTTATGGCATTATTAGCACAGTGTGTAGCACACAGCACACATTTAAATTCATTTCCTTTTCCCCACCTAATTCTCAGAGAATAATGTCAATATTATTCAATGACGCAAACATGAATCGGGCATTTATTATGCAAAAAGTCCTAGAGATACGAACACTTCACTCATGCCTTTAAGAATCTTACCATGTTGCAGGGAGGACAGAGCCTTTGCTATGCCCTAATTATGTCAGATTAGAAAAACTGCTTTAAATGAACCGTCAAGTCAGTGTTCTGGGAGCCAAGGAAGAGGCATCCTAATCTCACCTGGTATGATTTTACCAAAAAAGTTTAAAGTACCTCAAGCTATCCCTTGAAGGATGAGTAAATTGTGGCCCCAAAGAGGAGCAAGACTTTGGACCCCTGAGAATGAGGAGGGAACATTGTGAGAGACAGCAGCAAGAGCAGAGGAAAGGACGAATAAAGGTGCGTGGTGTCATCCAGGAATCTTCTGGAGGGGAAGATCTCCTGGAAAGAAACAACCAAGTTCCAGAGAGAGAGAGAGAGATGTGGAAACAGGGTGTCCAGAGGGCCAGGTGCAAATAGCTGTGGCTCTTCCATGTTGCCTCCGCCAAGTTCCCGGCCCCTAAAGCCAAAGGCTTGGGACTCTAGTAGATGCTAAGGTGAGACCTTCATGAGGCTCTTCATTCATTCGCTCAACAAATACTTATCGAATACCTACTATGTGCCAGGACCTGTTTGAGACCCTTGGGAGTCAACAGTGAGCAAGACACAGTTCCTACCTGCATGGTGCTTACACTCTACTGGAGCAAACAGACAATAATCAGAGAAACAAATAAACCTACTGCAGAATATAATTTTAGGGAATCTGTGTTGTGTAGTAAGAGAAAGCCTAAGGGATAGATGAGAGTTGTTCTTTTCTGTGAGGTGGAGGAGATATCCGAGCAGAGACTCGAATGCAGTGGATACCTGAGGGAAGAAGATTCCAGGGAGAAGTTCGGCAGGTGCCAAGGCTCTGAAACAGGGGCCGCTTCATGGGCTCGTGGAACAGCAAACGGTGCTGGGTGATTCCAGTGCAGGGCTAGGAAATGAGTTCAAAGAGGTTTTGAAGAGCACGGAGGAAGGTTTCCCAACTCTAAGCTCTGTAACCCACCCTCCGATCCTGCTCTGACTCTCAGCGCTTGGTCCTCCTGGAATTTGAACCCAGGCTTTGCTGGACAGCTTCTCTTGCTCACCCCTACCCCCCTTCCCCTCTGGCTCCCTCTGCCCTCACAGAACCCCTCGACCAGATGCAGCCCTCGGCACACACTCCATCGCCAGTCTGTGGGCAAGAGGCCCACTGAGAAGCGCTTTGGTCACCGAGGTGGCTGTGCCTCCACCATCGGTGTCCTGATTAAGTGCACGTCTTGATGCCCGGGTTGGCAGCAGGCAGGGAGAGTCCCCCAAGGGAAGGCAGTGGGAGTCTTGTCTCTGGACCCCGCTTTCCCTCGCGGATCTCACTGGTGTCATCATGTCCCTGGCACAGTGAGACCTGGCTGTTCTTTACACTCTCACCTACACCTGAACACAGAGCCTCCCCTCGGTTTGCCCCAACCCAGCAGAGACCAGGCTGGACAGTTTAGCAAGACTTTACAGGAGGCCTGAACACAAACAGAGTAACTGACAACTGCCCAGGGCTGCCCATGGCTGCTCTCAAAACCATCAAGGCTGCCCATGGCTGTCCCCTGCCTGGTCAGGTCCTCCTGGGCAGTGGCCACCACCCCCATCACTGTCACCACCTGGCACCCCCTTTTCCTGCCCCTTGAACTCCTGGGGTCCAAGTCCAGGAGAAAGGAGCCCACAGAGAAGAAGGTGACAACTTCTCACCTGCCTGGGATCCGCCTCCAAGCTACTTCCTGTCCCAGCATCCTCCTCTTCCTGCCTGATTGACACTGGGAACGGCCACTCTCTGGGGAGACCCTGCCTAGCACCCTGAAGCTTGGAACCTCAGCTCAGTCACATCCAGGCATCAGAGCACTGTCCTCTCTGGGTCATTACTGAGATCGCAGATACTCACAGACCTGCTGGTGCCCCTGGACTTGGTCTATGCTGCCCTGAGCCACCTGGAGTGGGAACTCCCACCTGGCCCAGCCCCTCAAAGATCACCTCTGCTCACCTGCCCCACCACCCGGGAGCCAGGGCCTGGCAGGGCTGCCTTGCCGCCACCACCCTGCGCCCAAGCCGCTGAGCCTTCACAGAGCACACACTGGGGCTTTGTCCCTGGGGGCCGGGTGGGCTCATTGAGGGTTCCCTCAAGACCTAGACTAGGCTTGGGCTGAGCCTATTTGCAAGATAGATACTAAAGTCAGGGTGCAGAGCAGTTGTCCAAATTAAAACAGGGCACTGAGGGAGTGGGGCCTGAATGCGCTGCCAGGAGAGCAGAGATGGAGCGAGGACGTGCCACTTAGCACGGCTGTGCACGCTGGCATTGCGTATACGGAGACGTGGTAGATGAGACGCAAGAGCATGCTGCAGTCCAGACATGGAGTATGCGGGGAATTCCGGTTTCCGAGATGGGGAAGCTCGGCAAGGGGCGCTTGCTGAGGCTTGGAGGTGGGGGCTGGAATGCGGATTGGCTGACCCTGTGCGGGGATCGTGGCTACACCAGACTGCGTGTTCAGGGAAGAGGTCCGAAGCTTGAGGAAGAGAAAGCGAAGTCTGGAAGAATCCACCGAGCCAGAGCTGTGGGCCACTGTGACATTCGATGCTGAGCTCGTGCTTCTTGCCCCTCATAGAGTGGACAGTACTGTCGTCTGGAACAGGGATGGGAACCGGCCATCCTACACAAGTTGCTTCTACCGCCCAGGCAAGGTGAGCACAATACAAATGTCCCCCAAATGAAGGCCCCCCTGCCTCCAGGAGAGTGGCAGTTACGAACACTTACCCATCCCTGACTTCCCAACGCCATCGCAGCCACCCTGTTACGGGTTGGTGTCCACAAAACGTTTGTGTTGCAGTCTAACCCCCAGTACCTCAGAAAGTGGCATTATTTGGAGACAGTGTCTTTGTACAGAGGTAATAAGTTAAAATGACCTCATTACAGTGAGGCCTAATCCAGTATGAGTGGAAAAAGAGGAAATTCGGGCACAGAGAGGAAGATGATGTGAAGAGACACAGGGAGAAGGAAGACAGCCACCTATGAGCCACACAGAGAGGCCTGGGACACTTCTGCCCTCACAGCCCTCAGAAGCCACCAACCCTGCCAATACGTTGATCTCCCATATTCGGTGTCGAGATCTGTGGGACAGGAAGTAGCTGTTGTTTAAGGCACCCGGTGGGTGGTACTTTGTTACAGCAGCCCTGACAAACTAACCCAGACCCACGAGGGAGGACTTGTTATCTCTGTTTCACAGAGGAGGAAACTGAGGCTCGGAGAGGTTGAGTGTCCCCTCAGGGGCCCTCCCACCCAGTGAGGCGGAGGTTTTTGGCTCCCAGCCTTTTTCCAATGCACGGAGGCTCGAGGCAGGGAGGGTTCCGGGGCTCTGGGTTTTCCCCCACCCAGAATCACTGTAAACAGAGAAGCTCTCCACCCTCCTGCGGTGAGATGGCAATGCTGCCAATCATCTACCCTGGTGCCCACAGGGGACAGAGCACCTGTTCTCCAAAGGGGAGCCAGGATCCGATTCCTGGCAGCCAGAGGATGAAAAGCCGAGTGTTTCCTTGTTTACCTTGCAGAGCCCACAAAAGCCTTGCCAGGCACCAGCTCTGTAAACCCACGGAGCTTAACCGCATTAACTGAAACCCTTCAAGAGGCCCACGGGCCACCTGTCTTAGCCTCCCCATACCATGAGGACGCAGGGGTTGGGCTCTGATATCCCCTTTTTCAGCCAAGGAAATCCAAGCTCTAGGAAGCAGAGAAATCCACCCAAAGTCACCCCGCTGATCAGTGGCAGAGCTGATGTCAAACACAGCCTTTTGTTGTCTCTCCATAGCATGCATCTGGAAGCCATTACTGAGCACTAGCTGCTTGCACCAAGGAAGATGTGGAAGAGGGAAAACATGAATCAGCCTTTCTACACTGTCTGGAGTAGGCTCCTCTGACCTGTCCTTCAGGGTTGCCTTGCGAACTTGGTTTCCCAAAAGCATTGAAATCGGGAATCAGGGTAGTCCTACGACCCACAGCCCCCAAGGCCACAAGGCAGGTCTCACATGACCGTTGTACCTTGCTGGCTCATGTGCAACAGGCCTCTCCCGACTTCTCCCACGAGGCAACAGAGCAGGGAGAAAATTCCAGGTCATAAGATTGCTCTGGGGCTTCCAAGTTCTACCATCCATATCAATGTTTTTAATTCCACGGGATCAGCTTTCCAGTTTCCTGCTCAGAAAGACTGGAAGGGTGGGTGGTTTGAAGAATGGAGGAGGTTTTAGGGGGAAAATAATTGGCCTTCAATGTTCACATCACAGCTAAAGAATAATGATAAAATTTGGCAATAGGCACAGTATTGATGCATTCACCCATCCTGCTGGGCCCTGAGGGGACAGTGACCAGGAGGAAGACAGGACTCTGGGCTCCAGAGCTCCCAGCAAAGAAGGCAGGGTGGGGGGAGAAAGGCTTTGCATCCAGAAAAGGCCCTGCAGGACTAAGGGCCTGAGGAATAATGTCCCCCCTCCTCGGGGGCAGTGGGGGCCACACACATTGGTGCTAACCTCTCCCCAGGGGTCAGCAAAGCTTCAATTCTCGACTGGAGCTCCTCCCTTGAGGAGCAGGACAAAAAGAGAAGGTCTTTCCAGCAAATCAAGCAGCTGAACAGGAATTAGCTATGGGTACAACCCTCACTCTCATGTTTTGAAAATTGAGATTTAATTTATTAATACATAACAGAAAATTAACCATTTACAAGTGAGTAATTCAGTGGCATTGAACACATTCAGAATGTTATGCAGCCACCACCTCTATCTAGTTCTAAAATATTTTCATCCTCCCAAAAGGAAACCCTGTTCCCTTGAAGCAGCTGCTCCCCACCCCCCTCCCAGCCCTTGGCAACCACCAATCTGCGTCCTGTCCCTATGGATTTACCTATTCTGGGAGTTTCAAATGAATGGAATCATACGACACCTTCTTCTTAACAGCCGGCAGAGCCACAGGTTTAGAAGGGCTAGATTGGGGTTTTTGCTTTTGAAATATTTTCACCTTCGTTGAGACTGTTCTGTGTGTGATCATGAAAGTTGCAGAGTTCATGGCAGAAAACCTAGAAACAGAGCGAAGCCCAAAGAAGAAATTTTAAATTGCTACAGTTCTTCTCTCAGAATAACTATGCTAATATTTTGGAGACAAATAAATCTTCCATCCTTGCCCCCATGCAAATACGGGTGGGCGAATAGTTTGCCGTGGGCCTTGGCCTGGTTTCTTAACCTCTCGGTGTCTCACTCCCTTGCCTGTACGATGGAGATGTTAATAGTTCCCACCTTACAGGTTTATTGGGAGGATAAAATGAGTAAAAATGGTACGAGCCATGAGGTACATGCTCAGTCAGTGCAGTACACATCAGCTATTAGTATGTTTTTCTGCACGACTCAATGGCATGAGGTTATTATATCTGTAGAGGAAGACACCGAGGGTCAGGGAGGTCAGTAATTTGCCAAAAGGCAAAAAGAAGCAAATAGTCTTTTCTGAGTACCTCTGTGTGCTAAGTCATTATTGTTGGCTCATTTACCAGAGAAGGAAACTGAGGCACACTGAGAGGCTAAGTGTGTCTAAGGTCATGCAGCTAGTCAGTTGCAAAGCTGGTGGTCATGGCAGGCTTTCTGTGTTCCTTTGTCCTACCCCGTTGCCCCCTGCCGTGTGGCAAGGCCCCTCATCTGGGGTTTAGAGTCAGATGGCCAGAGCCCCTCACCTGTGTGTGGTTCTGATCCTGCTTTCCTGGGTTCCCAGGGCTGCTGTGTGCTTCTTCCCTGCCACCTGGCTCCGGTCACCTCCTGGCTGAAGCCGCAGACACTCATGTGGTGAGTCCAGGGGCAAGCGCTGTGGAAACGGGCTCGCTGGTCCCTGGGCTTCTGCTCCGAGGCCGCACAGAGCCCGCAGGCAACAGCTGCCAAGAGACGAGGTAGGTGCCAGCTCAGCGTCGGACGCGGGGCCTGCCCTTTACAGACGCTCTCTCATGTGAGCCTCCCAACTCTGTCCTGGGGGAAGGGCTCAGCCCTCTGACACGGGAGAAGTGTTCAGGGCCTGGTTAAGCAGGGAAGACACGGTCCCAGGCCAGGCTTCTCATCCAGAGGTGCCACCAGCTCACGGTGGTCAATACCTGATCCTGTTACCAAAACAATGTGCTGTAGAGCTTTCGCTGAGATTCCACAGGAGGGCCGTGAGGCTGCAGCATTTTCCCAGGATGTTAATTAAAAACTCTCTGAGACCAAAACAGCATCATAAATAATTCAACTTGGAGAACCTCAGGGACCCAGGGTTCACGCTGCTGCTCAAATCCCTCCAGGGCACGCTGGTTCCCGCAGTTCTCAGGCTTTCTGGAGAGCGCTCGGAGATGAGGGACTGCCCGATAGGCAGCTGCTCCCCCCCAATGTCCTTGGGAAGTCCCTGGGACTAAAGGCCCACACAGCTGCCTTGGGCCTAGCAGCCCCTGGGCCACAGAGATGCCCCCTGGCCAAGCCCATCTTGGGGCGCTGCTGGGTCAGCCTGCAGAGGAGGTCGTGCAACTTGTCACTCGGGATTGTGTCTGCAAGCAGGATGCCCTCTCCTCAATGACATTTCGGAGCATCCTCCAGCTGGGGACTTGGCGTGGACTCAGGCAGGCCTTCCAGAACATCCACAGGGAAACACCTATGAGAGCAGCCTCCTGTTGTCACCACTTCTCCTGACGGAGTCCCAGAAGCCTGTTGGCACTGCCGGTGGCCACAGGCCCCATCGCCCCCCTCGGCTGAGTCCGTTGAGTTACCGTGGCATCACCCTGGGAACGTAAGTTTGAGAGGTAGTAGACAGAGGTACCGAGAAACACCTTAGTACTGTCCTGCATTCTCCACCACCATCATCTTCACTGCCGCCCAAGGTAAAACTTTATCACTATTCTGTGCGAGGCCCTCCCCTGAGTGCTTTATAAGCAACACAGCGTCTCATCCTCCCCACGCTCCTGAGGTGTGTGCTTTCATGCTCCAGGTCCCAGAGAGGCCAGCTGGGCTTCATGGAGCTTATATTCCATGCCTGAGGTCACTCCTGGTTAGCTAATGTGGGGCCAGGGGTCAAGTTCAGGCAGGCTGACTCCAGAGCCCACAGGCCTGATGTAAGGCTGCTGAGATCTATTGGTTGCAGGATGGTTTTTCAGGTTAATACTTTGTGGTAGGAAGAAGAAATATAAGCACTGTGAGGAAGAGACAGAATGTTTAGTTCCAAAGCAAAAGCCACACCAACTAGAAAGAAGAATGCAAAGGAGGAACTGCAGATGACAGCAGAATCCACAGGTAAACTGACACCAGGGCTTAGCTTCCCCTTGTGAGCTTCTTATCTGTGCTCATGTCCAGCGGTGACTTTGGTACACATGCCCCACACACTCTCCTGGGGCCCCCTCCCTGCCTTTTCCTCACCTCAAACTAGATACAGAGTAGATCCTTAGAGTCCAGAGATTTAACAATCCGTGCATTAACTTGTCATTTTTATGTGTTTTTGTTAGACAAGGTCTTGCTCTGTTACCCAGTACAGTGGTGCAATCATAGCTCACAGCAACCTCAAACTCCTGGGCTCAAGTGATCCTCCTTCCTCAGCCTCCCAGAAGCTGGGACTACAGGCACATGCCACTGCAATCAGCTAATTTTCCTATTTTTTGTTTTTTTGGTTTTTTTTTAGAGACAGAGTCTGGCTGTGTTGCCCAAGCTGGTCTTGAACTCTTGGCCTCAAGCAATCCTCCCCCTCGGCCTCCCAAAGCACTGGGATTACAGGTGTGAGCCACCACGCCCACCCTAATTTGCCATTTTTTCTGAGCTAAGAGTTTGAATTATGGACAGTAATGAGAAAAATCAGCCTCCCAATCAAAATAATCTTATGTCACATCACCTAAAAGTTAGACAGGGAACAAATACTTTCCTTTTCAGCTGTGTGTCTAAACCTTTCTTTCCCTTGTTTATCATGTATCTCCTCTTGTTTTCAAAATGTATGTCTGAATGTCTTTTGAGATATATATTTTACCTTGCTTACGATTATTCTGCCTGTTTCCAAAGTTTATACTTTCTGTGCTTGTCCAATGTGCACTGTGAGTATGTTTACTTGTAAGTACCAGCACCTGCTTCCAGATGTATCCCCAAACGCAAGCCAGCAAGAAGCTTTTGGGAAAGGTACCTGTTGCAGGGTAGGTAGAATCTTGGGCTCTACTCGGGCATAAACCAGAGAAACTGAGAAATTGAAAAATCTTTGTTTTCTGTGATCCTGAGAGGCAGATGCTATGCTGATCCAGGGCTCCCACTTTGAGTAGCTGTGGCGTAAAATAATTTTAGTTGCATCCTCTATTATTTGCACCAAAAGCATGCTGTGCAATAAGTGCTTTAGGAGGGTACGTGACAATGAGTAATTTTACTTTATATTTACAAAGCTCTGACACAGACATTAGTTCACTTGATCCTTACAACAGGACTAGGAGGTGGTTCATTTTTCAGAAGAGGAAACTAAAGAATTACATGATTAGAACACTTCTGTTTGCCAGTGACAGAAAGCTAACTCCAACGGAGTTTAAGCACAAAAGATAAGTTGATTTAGATATCTAGGAAGAATAGGGGCAAGCCTTAGGCCCAGCTGAATCCAGGAACTCAAATTCTTTTGCTAGGGCTTTGTTGGTTTTACTCTTCTCTACGGCCAACCAGCTTTCTTCAAATAGCGGAGAACCTAGCAACCCAAGGCTCTTAAACACACTAGATTAGGACTCCAGAGGACAGTGTTTCACTTGCTGTCTGTTGGTATATAAAACCCCTCAAACACCTGCAGAGGGCAAGAATGGACACAATGAGAACCATTAGGAAGCAAGCTTAGTAGCCAGGCATGACATCATGTAGCTCATATCAGGGTGGGAGAGGTCAAGGCTATGGAAAGTAGTTGCATGTGTTTAAATTAGTATATCTTCATCAGATTTTCCTGTAAATATATTCAAAATCATAAAACAATACTTTATCAGAATTCTTGTTGCAGGATTTGATCCAGAAAATGTGATCCCCATGGTTGTAGCACTTATTGAATCCTGAAGCTTGTAAGTGTTAATTATTACCTCCTCCCCTACATTATAGGGACCCTGGAGCAGGAAACAGTTCTCCCACTGATTCATTTACTCAGCAAATATTTGTTGGCCCTGCTGTGGGCCTGGCTCAGGGAACGTCGCTGACAGAGCTGAGTCTGCTCCAATTAGGAGGTTGAGCCTGGACAGTCAGACTCCCCGTGGCCAGGAGTCCTGGAAGGGGCAGCCTCAGGGCTGAGAGAAAGACTTCATCACATTCTCCTAAAACAGAAATGTATGTGATCATAATTTAGCTAAATACACAAACACACACACACATCAGTTAAAGAATTTGACTGCATGTGACAGAAAACACTAGTATAGGGCTTAAACAAATCACAAGAAGGAAAGGAGAAATGTGGAAAAGAGACTGAGAAGGCCACTAACAGTGTCTGCTGGGATATATATTTGTTATTAGCATAAGGTGTTCTGATAGTGGACGTAATATTTCTGAAACATCAGTACATAGAAATGGAGACATACTACTATTTTTACGTACAAGCAGATAAATTCTTTTTGTTTGTTTGTTTGTTTTTGAGACAGTGTCTTACTCTGCTGCCTGGGCTTGAGTGCCATGGCATCAGCTTAGCTCACAGCAACCTCAAACCCCTGGGCTCAAGCAATCCTCCTGCCTCAGCCTCCCAAGTAGCTGGGACTACAGGCATGCACCACCATGCCCGGCTAATTTTTTCTATATATTTTTAGTTGGCCAATTGATTTCTTTCTATTTTTTGTAGAGACGGTGTCTCACTCTTGCTCAGGCTGGTCTCAAACTCCTGACCTTGAGCTATCCTCGCACCTCAGCCTCCCAGAGTGCTAGGATTACAGGTGTGAGCCACTGCGCCTGGCCAAAGCAGATAAATTCTTATTGCTTTAAGACAGACTTTATCTTTGGGCGAAGATTACATGTTGATTTTGTGAAGACACTGTAAAAGGACTCCTGTAATACAACAAAAAGGCCAGAATCTACTCTGAATTGAAGAAATTCTGAATGAGATGTTGCTAACCATGGGCTGCAAAATGATGTAGGTGGATGTGTTCATTGAACACAGAGTTGCATTCTTTGATGATTAGGTTTGATTCCTCTCTTTGGATCTAAGACTGGAGATCCCTGGATCTGGCAAGGAAAAATGGCAAGAGGTTGTCATCCAGTTTTGGAAACCACATTGGTCAGAGGTAAGTGTGGGGCTAAGGAGAGGCCACCTGTGAAGGACCCCTTATGGTAGGACTTGGCCCCTGGATCTGAGGGGCCATAATATTTTGTATCCTGTTTAAGTGTTCTCTTTTCTATGTTTAATTACCTTCTGAGGATGTTGCCTACAGGGATATTTCATTAACTGTTCCATCCTGGTCTCGTCTGTGGTGTAGGGAGTAGGAAGGAAGGAGCCGTGCTTTGGAAAGTGCAACTATGAAGTGGTAAGAAGACATCTACAGGGAATGAGCAAGACTTGGAGGGAGGTTATCATTGATGTGACAAATGACATACAGGACATATTTTGGAACATGCTTGTATTCCTCTGGGACCCCTGGAGAGAACCTGTTAAAATCCTGTATTTTCTGCTAATCACAGAGATGGTTTGGGGCTTGGACCTACCCTGGTTATTTAAAGGAAGAGTTTCTTATAGGTTAGAGAACTTGGAAATAGACAGGTAAATACTAAAGGTTCACAAAAGTTTGACTTTGGTCTGAGTGTTTTTCCACATACGCTACTGGATTTGGCCTTGGCCTATGGGAGTCTCAGTAGCCCAATGCCTACCTCAGCATCATAATGGCATCTCTGAGCTAATATAAACCTTTCTCTGATCCTTCTACCCCAGGGAAAGGCTGGATTTTGTTTGCAGGCAATAAAAACTTAGATGCACTGAAAATTCAGGTATGATCTTACTGCCTTGAAATCTGGGTACACTGTTTTATTACCACATTTCTAGATTCAAAATTGAAGAGCAAATTGTTCTCAAAAGATAATACAAAGCCTGCAAAAATGTAGGGAATAAGAAAATACAAGAAAGGGCAACAACCTCAAGAGCACCTTTGAAAATATGCAGGAAGTATCTTCTTCTTTTTCAATGTGTATGCCTTTTATTTCTTTTTCTTGCCATATTTCTAGGCCTTCTAGTCTGATATCAAATAGGAGTGGTGAGAGAGGGCATCCTTGCCTTATTTCTAATCCTAGAGGAAAACTGTTCAGTCTTTCATCATTAATAGGATGTTAGCTGTCGGCTTTTTGAATATTATTTTTATTATGTTAAGGGATTTCCCTTATAATCCTAGATATTTAAGAATTTCCATCATGACACAACTATATGGGTTTTCTTATTCAGTCTATTATAAATTACATGGATTGATTGATGAATGTTGAACTAGCCTTGCATTCCTGATTCCTGCATTCCTACTTGGTCATGATATATTATGCTTTTTATATATTGCTGGTTTTGATTTTGCCCCTATTTTATTAAGGGTTTTTGCATCTATATTCACAAGAGATAATTGTCCCATAGCTTTAAGTTCTTATAATATTTTTATCTAGCCTTGGTATTAGGGTAATGCTGCCCTCTTAAAATGAGTAGGACAGTGTTTCCTCTGCTTCTATTTTCTGAAAGAAATTGTGGACAATTGGTATTGTTTTTTTCTTTCAGTGTTCAGCAGAATTCACCAGTGAAAGTCTAGTGCTTTATTTTTTTAACTGTTTTAATTATCAATTCAATTTCTTTAATAGATATGAAGCTCTTGAAGTTACCTGTTTCTCCTGTGCGAGTTTTGATAGTCTCTGTCCTTCAAAGAATGAGTCCATTTAACCTGAGTTATCAAATTTGTGAGGGAGTATCTTCTTCAAGTGCTCAAAGCTTTAGTTTGTGAAAGCATCAGCATCACAAACCAAATTCTCCAGTCGAGTAGATCAAGAGGCAGTAAGTCTTTACTTTAGTTGCTTACTAACAGTGAGAGAAGTTTGAGGGAAGCCTGATAATTTGTCGGCAGTGTCACCACTAACCATACCTTATCCTTCCTGGCAGAGCTGGCCCTACGGATCTTCTCCTATCAATAGTGGAAAGTGAGCATCTATCTGATATTAACAAATGTGCAAGATAGTGACTTAGGAGCAACACAGCCCCTGATTACAAAGATATATAATTCCTGTACTATAATGTTAACCTTGAAGGTTGACTACTAAGTTGTTTTCATAATAAAATTTTAAATTAATGCATTTTGGATAAATTATCAGATTTATTTTTGTATTGCATAATTTCAATCTGTGATTATAATATTCAGCTTTTGTCTTGGCTTTGACCAAAGACTGATTTTTACCATTTGCCAACTTGGAATTTGGCCAAATGCATATTTAGTGCATCTCTGGAATGTACATATATGAACAAACACACATTCATACATATGTGCACAACTATACAAACACACATACAGACACACACATACCTCTAAGCTCCACCAGGCTGTATTTATAATTACACTGACAATAATCCCTGTAGCTTGCAAGCAGTTTCTTTGTTTATATACCTGGCCTTTTCCATCCCAGAGTGCATATTAGTTGGGTCAGAATGAGTTTACGAATATAAGCTTCCAAAGTATTTTCAGATCCCCAGTGCTCCCTGTGGTCTCTAACTCTTGAATCTGACTTGTTTTGCCAAAATCCCACTTCTCTTTTGAATTATCCTGCAGGGGTCCCACAGCCCTTTTGGTGGCTGTGTAAATTCATCCATCTCTCAGTTCATAGAAAGACAGGGAAATCACAGTTGAAGTTTCTGCAATGTTTGGGGCTCATTTCACATCTGTATGATTCAGGCCTTAGCTTTGCTGCATATTCAGCCACAACTGTCCTGCATATGACTAAACACTAAACAGTGCCTTTAACAAGGTAGATATTTGCCTCATTCTTCAATGGAGTCTGGAGGTGAACTGCTCAGGGCAGAATGATGACTCTATGGCCATTGTGGCCTATGCTTTTGTTTTTCTGCTTGCTCATCCTATTGTATCCTCAAGGTCACCACTTGATCCAAGAAGGCTACTGAAGCTCCAGTACATGATATCTGCATCGGAGGTCATGCTATGGTCTCAATGTATGTGTCCCCCTCCTCCCAATCCATATGTTGAAATCCTAACCCAAAGGTGATGATATTAAGAAGTGAGACCTTTAAAAGGTGATTAGGTCATGAGGGTGGAATCATCATGAATGGGATTAGTGCCTCCATAAGAGACCCCAGGGAGCTTGTGTGTTCCTTCCATCATGTGAGGACACAGCTAAAAGGCATCACTATGAACCAGAAAGTGACTCTTTAACAAACACCAAATCTGTCAGTGCGTTCCTTGATCCTGGACTTCCCAACCTCCAGAACTGTAAGAAATAAATTTCTATTGTACCCAGTTTACAGCATTCTGTTATAGTAGTTCGAATGGACTAAGACAAGCCAGAAGGAGGAACAATGGATAAAGTAAAAGGGTACATACTCCCTTCCTTGCAATAAACCTTCCTGGAAGTTCCACATAAGACTTTTGTTTGTACCACTGTGATAGAGATTGCTGGTTGTGCACTAATACATGCTCTCTCTTTCTTTAAAAATAGAACATTTCATCTTTAAGTGAGTTCATAATTGTGTAGAATAAAGACTTTCTCCCTTATAACCAAGGTATCTAGCTAATAGAAAGGAGATAAAAATGTCGTATCCAACTTCTAGAAAGTGTCTTTAAATAAAATGGTCACACCCTCCTTCCTCCTTCCTCTTCCTGCTGGCTGCAATGCAGAAATGATTGCCAGAGCTGAAAAGACATTTTGGACCATGGGGTGGAAACCATATACTGAGGATGTGGAGAAAGAAGATAGAAGGAGCCTGGGCACCTATCAATCACGGAATGGCTCTACCAGCCCTGGTTTGTACCCATGCAGACTGTTCTGTGAGAGAGATGTAAAATTCCATTTTCATTTAGTCATTGTTCTTTGATCATTGTTACAACAGCTGAACTAATAACACAACTAACACAGAGATGTTTACCAACTCCTGAACAGTAAATCTAAACAGCAAGTTTGGGAATTGGAAGTAGGAGTCATGTGCTCTTTGGGTCATTTAACCTCCAAGGAGCTTTTGCTAACTTTACGTACCTTTTTACCTTGGACACTGTCCAGAGATTCTGATACATTCACCACCCTATTAGAAATATAGGAAAAATATTACTGATCATCATGTATGATAACAATATGGAGGAAGAAAAGAAGTTTAGACCAGGTAAGCTAGAAGTCTGATGGTCACATGGGCAGAATCAGGGGGTTCAGAGGGGGAGGTGGGTGTGACCCTTACTGAGACATCCATGTGGTGATGCCACAGCTTGTCAGAGCAGCCACCTTGGAAACCTCTGCAGAGAAGTTCTTCTTGAAGGCACAAGAGGAAACTGGCATATCTAGAGAGAATAGACACAAAAGGGAACTCTCCATGGGGTACATCCAGGTTTGAAGGGCAGAGGTGGAGAAAGTGAAGGAGACAAAGAAGCAGCAACTGGAGATATAGGAGCAAAGCAGGGCAGTGCAGGGCAGCTGAGATCCAAGGAGGAGGAGCGTGGCTGGAGGGAAAGGGAGAGAGAAATGGAGCAGAAACACCAAAAGCTCAAAGTCAAGTGGAACTGACAACAGCAGAGCAGGCCAGTGGGTCTGGTATTTAGAAAGCCTTAGGTAGGGTGTTGTTCATTGAGGTATTTTGAGTGGGACAGATAGTAGTTTTCTTAAGTCTTAAGTCAAAATGAATAATTTTTTTAAAAGGCAGCTGTGAAAATAGTTTTGATGGATCAGATCATTTGATAGTAAAGCAAAGGTTATAACCAGCCCTTGCATTTGCATGATGCTTGATGCTTTCCAAGCAGGACAGGCTACATAATTTTCAGGGCCCAAAGCAAAATCAAAATGGGGGTCCCTTGTTCAAAAATCATTAAGAATTTAGAGAGAGTGACAGAAGGACATTAAAACAAGTGCAGGCGCCTTCTGAGTGTGGGGTCCTGTGCAAATGCACAGGTTGTACACCCATGAAGCCCACCTGCTTCCAAGCAGTTTTCCTCTACTCTTTAATTTCAGAGATGGCTGGATCCACCTGAGTCACTTGGAGTGGATATTGCCTTTGGCAGCTCAGCATCAGAACACCCTTCCCATTGGGGGGATGGAGGGATTCCCCTTTGCATAGATCCAGGTGGGAGACAGGGTCCCCTCTACCATGTAAATTTGCTCCTAGCCCTCAGGCCACCAGGGAGCAGGCATGTGCTTCAGGATCAGCCAATCAGATGCTCCCTCCCAGGACTTTGAGTCTGGAGGGAAAGGTGCAGAGATACAGGATCATAGAGACACTTCCTTGTGGTGGCAGAATAGAGAGGTCAGGGCAGAGGTGAGGGTTGGGCAGGAACAGCAGTGAGTGTCTGGGAGTACCCAGGCATAGTGTCCGAGCCCATCTTTCCCCGGCACCTGCTCTTGCATTCCCTGCTACTTAGCTTTCCTTGACTGTTGCTCATTCTCCAAGTGCAAATTTTTGGGGGATCCCTTAAACCACCTTAAGTTTCGATAATTCACTATAAGGATCAGAGAACTCAGCAAAGCTGCCATACCCACAATTATAATTTATCATAGGGGGAGGACATGTATTAAATTCAGCAAAAGGAAAAGTCACATAGGATAGGGTCCAGGTATGAGTTTTTGGTTGTCCTCTCCCATTGGAATCATGTTGACAGTGGTTACTTCTCCCAACAATGATGTGGAGTATACAACATGAATGGAGTATTGCCAACCAGGTAAAACTCACCAGAGCTTTGGTGTCCAGAGTTTTTATTGGGGGTCAGCCATGTAGACACAGATGACTGTCCGCATGACTGATACTACAATCCAGTCTCTCCAGAGTTTCAGTTGATACTGTGTGGCCCAGGCCCCCACCATAAATCACAATGTTAGTATAGACTGACATAGCCCAAAGCCCTAAATAATTGAAGACACTTCAATCAGACAGAACATTCCAAGGGCTTAGTGATTACCTGCCAGGATTGGGGGCAGAAGACCCACCTTTCTATGGACAAAGCTAATTCTTCACTTCTCACCAAGCCCCCTTCTCCAGCTTTCCCATCCATTCCTCTGGGTTCTCCAAACCCTTTCTTAGGAAGCCCTTCCAAAGTGTAAGACTGCCTGGATCTTCTAGATACTTCCTCAAGTGGGCCCAACAGATATTGTGATCTTCATTTTCCCAATCAGTGGCTAAGGCCCAGAAAGATCTAGGAACTTCCTCCAAGTCACACAGGTTGTTTTATAATGCTCACATGTCCTGGGGCCTAAGCCAATGTCCTTTTGGCTCCACCCAGCTTCCAGGGACATAAGCATTCCAATGGGCCTGCAGTTGCTCAAGAAGAATTAGTTGCTGGAAAGTTCAGAAGATTGAGGTCAGCTGAACTTCATCTTAAATATTAGGGGATCTGAATTTTTTAAAAACCCACATAAGCCTGCTGAAATTAATCCAGGGTTGGTCCTCCAACATTATTCTCAGGACAATACAGAGGCCATTTTTCATGGATAAATAGGGCTTTCTATACACACAAAAAATATTTTTACAAGTGTCCAAATGTAGCCTCCCTTCTCTATGTTGGGGACTTCCTAGGAAACATGGCAAAACCAGAGGGCATTCCCAGATCCATGGAATGGAAAACAAGCATTTATCACCAATACGTGACATCCCTAAGTGACTGTCCCCTTACCCTGACCTAGAAGTAAAAGTCCTTTGTGATGGGCAAGGCTTGTCTCCTAGCCAGGGGACAACTCACCCCGGCCCTACCGCCAGCTGGTCCCATCTGCTGCCGGGAGCCCTTAGAGCGAGACGATCACTAAGGTAACCATGAGGCCTCGAGGGGTGGGCAGATGCAGACACACAGCAGCTGCCACTGCTGGGCACACAGCCTGTGCCCTGCTCCAGAGGGATCCCAGGGGCTTTCTGCCAGCTGAGGCCTCAGACCTGGGGCATGCAGGGCTGCGAGGACAGCACTGCTTTGAAAGAGTCTTCTTGGTCTCTGGAGTGTTCCTATAGATCAAGGATCTGGGAGACATCTCTTCCAACTGGGAAGACTGAGACAACGAGCAGGAACTGTCATTTGACAGCAGAGCTAAGACTTAAACTCAATGGTCTTGACACCAACTCCAGAGCTCCCTCCTCTAGAGGTGGCCTCTTGATGCAACGTCCTCTCCAGGGTCCCATAGAAAGGAGCTGAATACTGCTGCAGGAGATGATGCAGAAATACCTCATTCATTCAGCAAACACTTACGAAATGTCTAGTGTTTTCATTTGTTATGGGATACCATAACAAATTGCCACAAACTTGGTGGCTTAGAACAACTCATACAGTTCTGGAACCCAGAAGTCCAAAATCAGTGTGTTGACAGGGCTTTGCTTCCTCTGGAGGATCTAGGGGAGAATCCTCCCTTGTCTCTTCTGGTTTCTGGTGGCTCCAGGCGTCACTGGTGTTGGCCCTTGGGCTCCTTATGCAAGAGAAATTAACAAGAGACTGAACAGGAGTCACAGGCAAGCCTTTATTGGGGCTTATGCTCAAGCACAAGGGAAAGAGTCCTCAGTGGGTTCCTTGAGAGGAGCTCGGGAAGAGTTTTTAAAAGGCTTAGGCGGGAAAAGGGTGACATGTCAGCATGTAGAGGTGGAGATTTCTTTGCATCTGCACAGTTCTATTGCATGCTTTTTCATGCATAGCATGTCTCTTTAGCATGTTAAATCTCCACCCTTGGGCATGATTTTTAGCATTAAAATGAGATTATAATGAAGAAGAAGTCAGAGTAAGGTCAGTATGGGGTTCTATTTTATATCACAATAGGTCTGGTTTCTTTGCAGCCAGATGTCCTATTAGCTTGCATCAGTGTCTGACTTCAGTGGTCCTGAAAAACATTACTCATAATACAGATGGTTTAGCCCTTTCCTTATGTAGGCATGGGCTGAATTCTGGCAATTAGGAAGCTATTTGTTTTAGCAAATAGTTCCAGGGTCAAGAGTGAAGGGCCATAGCCCAGTCTCTATTCTGTCTCATGGGCACACCTTGGCTTGGGACGCGTCACTCCAAACTGCCTCCGCCTTCACATGGCCCTCTCTATGCCTCCTTCCCTTCTCTTCTCTCGTAAGAACACTGGTCATTGGATTTAGGGCCCATCTTAATCCAGGATGATCCTTAGCTATCTCTTCAAAGACCCTTTTCACAAATGAGGTCAGCCACACAAGTTTTGATGGCCTCATATTTGGAGGAGGGGCACTATTCACCCTATTGCACCGACCCTGAGTCAGACCCTGTTTTAAACCCTGGATGCAGCAGGAAACATGTAAACAGGGCTTAGCTCTTGTTAACAGAAGAAAAAAAAAAAAAACTCCATAAAATAAGTTAAAGAAGTTTATTCTCAACCAATATGAGTGACCATGGCCCCAGGGTATACAACCTCAAAAGGTCCTGGGAAAGTGTGCCCGAGGCTGCTGGGTTACAGTTTGGTTTTATACATTCACAGAGACAGGTATTGAAGGTAAAATCATAACTCAATACCCAGAAGGTATATGTTGATTTGGCCCCAAAAGGTGGGACATTTCAAAGTGGGGGAGCTTATAGGTTATAGGTAGGTTCAGAGACTTTTTGATTTGTAATTGGTTAAAGAAATAAAGCTTTGCTTAAAGGCTTGGTATCAGTAGAAAAGAATCTTTTAACTTAAGATAAAGAAGTCTGCTAATTGTAGAGTAAGCCACAATAGCCTCAAAGTGATCTGTTAAGCAAATCGATGGCCTGCTGCTGTGACTTAAACTTTGCCTTGCATGGCCTTAAGTCCTGTGTGTAATTTAGTATCTTGTTGCCACAAAGAGGCTATTTTGTCAGCCTTTTTATCGAAATTTTAACATTAATGCTGGTCAGTTGTGTCTAAACCACAAAGGGAGGGGGTATAATGAGGCTTGTCTGATCCTCCTTTTCTTCATGGCCAGGAGCTCAGTTTTAAGGTTTCCCTGGGGTTCTCTTGGCCAAAAAGGGGTCTGTTCAATCAACAGGGAGCTTAGAATGTTATTTTTAGTTTACAGTCTCATAAAATTTATATTTCAGTGGAGAGACAAACAAACTAATTTAATACACTTCTGGTAGTAGTAACTATTCTTTTTTTTTTTGAGACAGAGTCTCTCTCTGTTGCCCATGTTCGAGTGCCGTGGCATCAGCCTAGCTCACAGCAACCTCAAACTCCCGGGCTCAAGCAATCCTACTGCCTCAGCCTCCCAAGTAGCTGAGACTACCTGCATGTGCCACCATGCCTGGCTAATTTTTTCTATATATTTTTAGTTGTCTGGCTAATTTCTTTCTATTTTTAGTAGAGATGGGGTCTCACTCTTGCTCAGGCTGGTCTCAAACTCCTGACCTCGACCGATCCTCCTGCCTTTGCCTTCCAGAGCGCTAGGATTATAGGTGTGAGCCACCACACCCGGCCTAAGTAATAACTATTCTTAAAAACAGTTAGGAAGGCCAAAGGGAAACTGTCTGGGTAGGGGGTGGGTTCTTTTTTGGATAAAGTGGCCAGAGATACTCTCTTGGAAGGATGAAATGGAATGAGAGGGGGTCTTGGTTAATCCATGTCACCAGCACATGTACCAATTTCTACCTATCCAAGTTCAGGGGCCTGGGAGGCAACAGTATAGTGCCCTGCGAAAACCAGAAACTTGGTAGCTCGTCTTTCATGGAGCATGCATTGGCGGGCACAGCATTTCCTGCAGCTCTTGTGGCTGCAATTGTCTGCCAGTAGCATGCACAAAAGGAAATGATGGAGCATTGGGATGGCAGTTTTTGGAACCTGGACTTTCGAGACTGCCATTCCCTGAGGGCTTACTGTGAATGAGGCAGGTTATCCATCAACCAGGGTGCTGAATGGGACTTGTCTGTTGAGATTTCCTGAGTCCCTCCAACTGAAGACAATGGCTTCTCACATGTTCTAACAGCAAGTGTTGGACACACACTCACAGGGCTGCCCAAATCGGCAAAATCCTGTGACCCTGGCTCACCACCCACCTCCAGCCTATGTGAGGGAAGGTGAAAAATTCAGAGAAAGTTGATCGGACAAGGGTATCCCGTAAAGCACATGCACAGATGTGGAGCATGTTAGAGCATTTCCCTCCTTTTCTGAGGGAGAAGGAAAATGGAAAGCTCCTCACCCTAAATGAGGGGAAGGGGCAGGAAGAGAAGCCCTGAGGGAGGGGAAGGGGCACCTGTGGGTGGTCCCGGGTCTGACCAGGTGCCGAATGGCCCCTGAGATGCTGGAGAGCCACCCAGGGCCACCGTGAGGCCAGAGCAGAGCATAGTGAAAATGCTGCCTGACAGCTTGGCCTTCTGAACGTGGGAGGCCAAAAGCTAGAGCCACCCTCTTCCCTAGAGCCATCTTGGGTGCATGAGGAGGAGCCATGAGGCAGCAAGGGGAGCAGCCTGCACTGCCAGGGGACACCAAGGAAGGAGCCAGGCTAGGACCATCCTAGAAACAACCCTGCCCTAGAGGGCCACCTGCCAGGCAAGGGGACCTCCAAGGCGAGTCCCTGGAGTGGTAGAGGAAGAGGTGAGAAGGAGTGTGAGAGGCCAGAGACAGAGCGTGTCTCCCACGCTGGTGGGTTGAAGGTGGTAGCAGGGGTGGGGAGGGGGTAGTGGGTATCTCTGAAGAACCCACAAAATTATCTCCTGGGAGAGGGAGAGGAGAAAGGGGGCTGTTATGAGTTGAATTGTGTCCCCCCCAAAACTGTTGCATTCCTACCCCCCAGTACCTGTGAATGTGACCTTATTTGGGAAAGAGGGTGGGGCTGATGTCATTAGTTAAGATGAGGACCCAGTGGAAGAGGGTGGGCCCTTAATCCAATGTGACTGGGGTCCTTACTAGAACAGGAACATTGGGGACACAGACACAGAGAGGACAGCACCGTGTGAACACAGAGGCAGAGGTTGGCGGCACAGTGCCACAAGCCAAGCAAAGCTTGGGGCTATGTAAAGCTGGAGGTGGCGAAACAAGACCCTCCCTGGGAGGCTTCAGAGTGAGGATGGCCCTACACCTTAATTTTGGACCTCCATCTTCCAGAATTGTGAGAGAACAAATTTCTGGTGATGTAAGCCACCCAGCTTGAGGTACGTTGTTATGCCAGCCTGAGCAAACCAGCATAAGGGCCAACCTTTGGACATTGGCCACATAGCAGGAGCTGGTGGCCAGATAGGTCTCCAAGAGTCGGGGGAGACCACCTTGTCTTCACACCTCCCCTCCCCCACTTCCAGCAGAACCAGACACAGGCTTATGGGGGAGGGGGAAGAAAGAGATGAGTTGAAGGTCACACCACAGTCCCATTCCTGGGCTGTCCTGTCTGGGCTGGGGGAAGGGCCACTGCTTTGAATGGAGTATAAGGTGAAAGAAAAGAAAAAGAAGAAAGAAAGATCTGAGTGGCTTAGACTGGACTCCAATCTTTTTACTGCCTGAAAATGACCAGAACATGCTCTAGGATCCACCTATAGTGTGGAAAGATGCCCCAAAGGGCCCAAAATGAGAAAGAATCCACAAGAAACCTACAGGTAGAAATATCTGATGGGCCCTGACCCAAAACTTTCCCCTAGGCCTCGAGGAGAGCCAGAGTGCCTCTCTGAACATGTGGAGGCAAAGGAAGTTTCCCCAGGTTCCCTGCTGCCCCTTGCTCAGTTCAGCTTCACTGAAGTCTTGGATTCCTGTTCTCCAGGCACTGAAACCTAACCCGGAGCCCAGGTCACTACAGGGAAATGTTCCAGACCTCAAGGAATTTCAAAACACTTGCTCAGGCAACGGCTTTCCCTGGAGGCTGATCAAGGTCACGTTATGGCCAACATTCTGTGGTTGGGGCTGTGTTTTCAGAGAGAGGCAAACCTTTGGGACTGTAGATTATGACACAAATGCCCGGGTGAATAGAGTGGAACTTCCTGGTTGGGGGCTGGGGTGCTCAAGGCGGACAGTGGGCGTCTTTGTCCACGGCCAGCTGGGCAGTTCTGGGCTAGGCTACGCTCGCATCAGAGTCAACTGCAGGAAACAGAAGCCCTCTAGTGGTTTTCAGGCAAACAGAGAATTGATACAGAGAATCAGGTGCTTGCAGAAATTACCTGAAGACTCGGGGAGTTGTGGGGAGGTTCTGGACTGGGTCTCTAGGAGTGTTTCAAGGGCATCCCAATCAGGGATGGGGAAACACAAAAGCGACTGTCACGAAGGAGAAAGTTTGTTACTCACAGGCCCCTAGAGCAGGAGGGAGGACATGCAGGGACACACAGTGAGAGCCTGGGTCTGTCAGGGTGCAGAGGGAGCTAGGGGACAATGGGGGCAAGAGACTTCCTCGTGGTTTCCTGGGAAGGGGCAGGTGAGGCAGGGTAAGCAGGCTCAGGATTGGCTAGTTTGGATAATTTTAGCAGGCTCCGGGGCAGAGGGGCTGTCCCTAGTTGTCTGGTATCTGGCTCTGGGGTGATGAAGGCAGGTGGACAGTGGCCCAGAGTGTGGGAGCCTGAAAGGGGAGGTGGTTCGGGCGTGGCCCTGCACTGGCTGGGTAAGTAAAAAATGCGCGTTATTTTCAAATATGAGTTCTGTTGTGGAGTCAATGCAGCCCAGATAGCTCGAAGTATCAATAAAGTGTTTGGGAAGGACGTTGCTAATGAACGCACAGTACGTTGATAGTTGGAGAAGTTCCATTCTGGTGATTTTTAATCTTCAAAATGAGCCACGTGGGCAATCGAAGACCAAGGTAGATAATGATGAGCTGAAAGCTGTAGTGGAAGCGAATCCATCTCAATCTATGTGTGATTGAAACACACAGATGAAAGGCAGGTTGGCTCACAGGCCAGAGCCAGACATGTGCTATCCCTAGGAACTAGCTAGTCCAGGATAGGGCAGTCTCTCCAGGGTCAGCAAAGCCCCACGATGTCAAAGCATCAAAAATACAGAATAAAAAGATATGATTAATACAAGCAGTTAATACAAGGATAAATACAAGGAGATATGAGCGTCTGAAGGCTGCTCCATATTATTGTAGAACTGACCAGTTAGGTGAGGAATGGCTTCTGCAACATTCAGGAAAGGTGAGAAACAGGAGGTTACCAGGAAGCTTATGAGGGCAAAGGGTTAAGATAATGTATACAAACAGTTAGTGTTAGGTAGACAGCTAGGGACCTCTGGCCCCTCCTGGGGACAGGGTGGGCATCCTGAGCGACTGCCACACCTGGGGGAGGAGGGGACATCCTACCAATCTACCAATCGGAACTTAGCACACCAACTACAAAAGAATGCAGAGAACTCTCTAGCCCACGGGCCAAGCAGCATACGTATAATAGCGTCTGGAAGGTGACCTAGAACAACCTAAGTCTAATTATCATGTTGTTAGCCTAAATCTACGTTGCAGTTCACCCCCCAAATCAGCTTTCAGAGAGGCTCATAGGAGATCTTCATGTGCAGTAAGACTTAGGTCACATAACTTCCAACTGTCCACCATGGTTAGATGATGATGTCTAAAACACAAGGAAGCCCAATCCCGACACTATAAAACCAGGCCCAGACCATACATAATCGAGACCTTTTTTGTTACAAGAGGCCCATACTCCATTCTGTGGAGAATGTATCTTGCTCTCGCTCTGTAAGAGCAGGCAGGGACAAAGCCTGGAGAGCGAGTGGCGATGAAATCACAATAGGCGTTTTCCACAGCTTGTTGAGTATAGAATATTTTCCTTGCAAGAAGTGGTCCAAAGCCTGGAAGAAGTGATAGTCAGTTGGTGCAACGTCTGGTGAATATGGTGGATGACAGAGAGTTTCCAAGTCCAGCTTCTGTAGTTTGAGCAGTGTTGTTTTTTGCTACATGTGGTCTTACAAGAAGATTGGCCTGTCTCTATTGACTAGTCTCAGCTGCTTAATCACAAGTATCCTTTTCGCTTCATCCAATTGGTTGCAGTAGACATGCGCTGTAATTGATTGACCAGGTTTCATGAAGCTATAGTGGATAATACCAGCGCTGGGCCACCAAATAGACACTATTAGCTCTTTTTGATGAATATTTGGTTTTGGACTGTGTTTTGACATTTCATCTTTGTCTGATCATTGTGCTGAATGCTTGCAATTGTCAAAAAGAATCTATTTTTCATCACATGTAACAATACAGTGTAGCAATGGTTCCGCTTTATGACAGCAAAGAAAGGCAAGCCTCAAGACTTAGTTCTTTTTTGATGCTCGTTTAATTCATGCAGTGCCCATCTGTTCAGTTTCTTTACCTTGCCCATTTGTTTCAAATGCTCCAATATTGTTGGAATAGTAAGGTCAAATCTTGCTGCTAATTTACACATAGGTTGAGATGGATTCACTTCCACTACAGCTTTTGGTTCATCATTATTATCCACGTTGGTCTCACGTTGCCCACGAGGCTCATTTTCAAGATTAAAAATCACCAGAATGGAACTTCTCTAACCATTATGTACTATGCATTCATTTGCCACATCCTTCCCAAACACTGTGTTGATATTTTGAGCTATCTGGGCTGCATTGATTCCACAACAGAACTCATATTTGAAAATAACACGTATTTTTGACTTATCCAAGTTTTTACAAAAATTGCTCTAAAAAAGTTTTTTACAGATAATCACAAGCCAAAATGTGTATTTGAAAGACTGAGGATGTACCTTCACAATAAAAATAACACAAGAAGTGTCAAAGTGAAATGTCAGAGATATCAACCGTCAAACTTAGTACTTAACACATTGATTGCCACACTAGAAAAAAAATTTTTCCCTGAGTCCACAGTGTTTTATTAAAATGATCGTTTCTAATTTGTTATTTTTTTTTTGTTTTCTGTGTGAGTTTTATGCAGCACAATCCACATTTTTAGAATTAAATTGTCAGTATCAATTGTGACAAATAAGAACATCAACCAGTAAGATTATTTGTGAACCAATGGCAGAGTTTTGCTTCACAAGGCCCTGGGCTCAAAACTAGCCTGAATTAAATACAACTCTCCTTGTTCTGGAGCCCTGACCCCCTGCACCCTTCCACTACCCCTCCATACACCCTGCTCCCTCCCCTAGGTCCACACCCTCTTCTCCCCTCCTCTGAGCTCCCACCCCCTGCACCCTTCCCTCCTTATGTGGAATCCCCCCTACTCTGCACCCCCCTAGCTCCCTGCACCCTCCCCTCCCCCTGCACAGCCTTAAGGTACCTCAGGGGAAGGAGTTTAAAACTTCCTCCCAGAGTTGAAAGGGTGTATCCCAGTGGCTGGGCCTCTGATAACTTGATCTTTCAGGGGTCTGCCTTGTCACCCATAGTGGGGTGAGAAGGGGGAATTGGGACCTCCCAGGCTCTCCTGCCAGCCTCTGCAGCCCTCCTGACTCCGGCCCCAGGGCTGTCTCCTGAGCAGGGAGACATGCTGATTCCAGGAAGATGGTTTCCAACCCAGCCCCTTCCGAGCTGCCCTGGGGAGTTAGTTCTTCACTGAAGGGAGGGTCCCTGTGTCCCTAGGTGGGGCAGGCAGGGCGTGGGGTGAGTAAGGACAGCAGGGAGACCTGTCCTATCTTCCTGGAGGAAGAGGGCCCAGGGGCTCGGCTTTCCCTAGCCTCTCTTCTCGTTCAGTCCTCTTCCAAATGCTCCATGCCTGCGCTAGCAACTCCACCCTCCTTTCTTCACAGCCCTTTGTGTGTTTTGTCATCTTGCTGCCACTAGATGCCCAGGTCTCATGGCAGGGAGACCGCAGGGTCTTCTGAGTCCACTGGTCTCCTACTGCAGAGAACAGCCCAAACTCTACACTATTACCTGGAAGCAACTGGAAGGAAATAGTGAAACTACATTTACAAATTGATAAAGGGGTGCAGGAAGAGAAATGTGGTAAGGGCCTAGCTGAAAATAAGGCACAGGTCTAGCTAAAAATAATGACAATAATTAGCCACCGCCCACTTATTTGCTTCTCTATAATTGCCACGCTGCAGCCACATAGCTGGTGGTCATAAAGATTCTTAGCTTTCTCCATAGATAACATCACCTTTCTGAAACCTAGGAGTAGTTTCTGAGCTATCTTCCAGGGTCTCACATTCCAGTGGAACAGTTGACCCACCCAGACCAGTGGCCCATACAGAGAAATTGACCCAATTGGTCTTGTGACCCCCACCCAAGAACATGATCAGCAAAGAAGACAATTTCTATAACCCTATGGTTCCACCCCACATCCAGCCAATTAGCAGACCCAATTGCCCATGCCAAACTGTCTTTAAAAACCCTGTCTCCCAATTTCTTGGGGAGGCAGATTTGAGAAATTTCTCCCATCTGCGTGCTTAGTGCTATGCGAAATAAACTCTCTGCTGCAAACCCTGCTGTCTCAGCATATTGGCTTCCTCTTGGGCAGTGGGCAAATGAACCTCCTTGGACAGCAACAGTAGGATGCATCGACATGACCCTTGGTTCTTCTTAAAAACACCTGAGTCTGGTCTCCCCTAAGGAAAGCGCAGTCCATCTGTAATGTGTCTTGAACCTTGATCCTTGAGAAACAAAAGCCCTGGAATTGTGGAGATTTTTCCTAAGGAGCTTTGACTCTGCTGAGCCTGGTGTGTGCTGCCAGTGACAACACTGGCTGGCCATAGCTCCCTCCTAATCCTTGTTTATCATGGGCGCCAGCCCCACCTGGGATCGTTTTTTCTGACCCTGAATGGGATGAGGCTGCCACAGAAGAATGGCCTCCACATGCCGTGTGACCTTAGGGAGTCCACTTGACCTCCCTCCAGAGCTCAGCTTCCTCAGTTATAAGCCTGAGATGAGACTGCCATTGCTGTGAGGATTAAGACAGTGTGTGGCAAGGACTCAGCCTTCGATAGAAATGTGTTCCTTCCCCCGCACACTCTGGTCCCTGTGCTGAACAAGCTGACTCGCGTGCTGTCTGGAGGGGCCCATAGGGGGACAGTTCCATGACGCTCCGCTGCTGTGCTGGCCCTGCTTGCTCTGGGGACGGGACCATGGTCCAGCTGGCAAACAGAGTCCTCAGCACTGTAGAAAGGCTGCCAGGGGAGCAAACAGGAAAATGGTTCAAGAAGGCCTGAAGCCAGCCTGCTTGGGTTTGAATCCTGCCTCTGTACTACTTTGAACTCGCAGCTTCTCTGTAAATCACAGAGTCTTATCTATAAAACGGGGGTAAATTATAACAGTACCTAGCTCAGAAAGGATTTGTGCAGAATGAAAGACCTAATGCACCTGTGGTACTTTGGCAGCGTAGGGACATTGACAGCAGCACCCTATAAGCACAAACTTGTCTTATCTGTTATAAACTTTAGGGACTGCCCTGAATGTCTAATGAAATCAGGGACATGCAGGCTCTTGGCGAGTTGTAAATGGCTATTTAAAAACAAAAGCTTGATGTCATCTGATTGTAACAGTACGGAGGGAAAATGGACCACTCTAGGATGAAGCCCAGGGGTTGGGAAGCTGCCTTTGTGAGTCTAGACCGAGTTCATGAATACGTAGAAAATTCTACTTCCCAGTTAGGATACTACTGCAATGAGGTAAGGCCCCAGCTTTTCAAATGGGGTCAGCAGCTTGCTGGGGGGTGGTTATCTTGTGGCCTAATTAAACAGTTGGAAGTAAAAGGACTTTTGTAAAGCAGAGGAAAAAGACTGTAGGGTATCAGTCATCTATGTTAAAATGGCAGCTCTAATTACCACCATTTTAATTAGGAAACCACAGCAATTTAATTGGCAATGGCAGGAGGGTGCTCACCTCAGGGGGTGCGGCGGGATGAATGCAGACCTGAGGGGCAGAGACCTGCATTTGAGTGAGTCTCGTCTTTGTCACCAGCCTGGGATGGGTGACCTCACCTCGGCAGGCTATCAAACCTTTCCAGGTCTTGTTTCCTTGCTCTGAAAGATGTGGATAATTAAAGCTATTTCATCTAGTAAATAAAATTATTAATGAAAATACAAAACAGAAAGTATCAGGCTCTACAAAAACGCAAGGACGTATCGTCATATCTTGATCATTTCCCTCAGCTCCCAGTCCAGGGAGCCCTACCTTAACAGAGAATGGTAAGGGATTTTGTTTCCTTGTTTGTTAATTATTTATCCTCCACCATTTCCTACAAGGATTCACTGTCCCATATAGAAATGTAGGTATCTATTTTTTAAATTAGATATGAGAAATAGCTGTCTGAAATTTATTGGAATCCAATAAGTACCACAAGGACTTTCAGATGGCTATTTCTTATATGTAACGCAGAGCAGTAAAAGAGCAAAAGTGTTCCTCTAGGAACACCTTCTTCCTGCCTGGTTCATTGAATGAATGAATGAGTGAATGGAAGATGATGAGTTGGGGTACCCTTTGGTAAGACTCCTTCTTCAGACCTTGAAGAGCATGCATTTTTGCAGCGTCCATGATAACCTGTTAGACAATCCCTCTCTTACAAACACAATCCAGTCCCAGAGCTGTCATGGTCGTGGGCCTTCCCCATCTACCCACAGACCATCACCTTCAGCTAGTGCCAGGACTTCCATTAAAATAAGCCCCAGCCACTTTAGGATGGCTATAGCTAACAATAATATATAGGTTTTTGGGGGGAGGACGGGATCTTGCTCTGTCACCCAGGCTAGAGTGCAGTGGCATGACTATAGCTCACTATAACCTTGAACTCCTGAGCTCAGACAATCCTCTTGTCTCAGCCTCCCGAGTAGCTAGGACTACTGCATTCGAGCATGGACTCGCACTTTGTAAGCAGAGAAAGCAGAGCCCTAAAACAGGGAGAGGCTCCCTCCACTATTTCACAGTGGAGCTGCCCTAGGATCCAGTTTTTCCAAGTTCTAATCCAGTGACCTTGAATGCTATTTATTTCTCCATACACAGCAATCTTTACTCATATAGGCATGCCACCTGAGAGATGCTTCATGAATCCCCTTCTTGGCTTCTTACCAAAGGCCTTATGAGCATTTAACATGTGAACATTTCTTTTCTTACTTCCTTCTTTGTGGGTTGCACACCAGAGAGTGCAAATTATTTTCGAGTCGCACTGAGGGCCTGGCCTCCTCTGGGTGGGGCAAGGAATGTCCACGTTTTTATGGACTCATTTGGATCCCCTAAAAGATTGACTGAACTGTATGTAGTTCATTAATTTTTTTAAATGATCAAGAAAAATATCAACACCAAAAACATTTAAAGATATAAACATGTCACTTAAAAAGAACTGAAAAATAGCTAATAAATATGTGAAAAAATATTTAATTATACTCTTAAAATTAAGTGCCCTTTTTAAACACCTGTAGGGTTAGCAAGGATTAGGAGGACACTCATTCAACACAGGGCTAGTGAGAGTGTGGGGCTCTGAGCATGCGTATCTGGTATGCTTCTGGAAGGCAATTTGGCAACACATATCAAAAGTCATTTGGAGGCTGGGTGCAGTGTCTTACCCCTGTAATCCTAGTACTTTGGGAGGCCTAGGCTGGAGGATCGCTTGAGGCCAGGAGTTACCAGCCTAAACAGAGTGAGACCCTGTCTCTACCAAAATAAAAAAATAAAAAATTAGCTGGGCATGGTGTCTTGCACCTATAGTCCCAGCTACTCGGGAGGCTAAGGCAAGAGGATTGCATGAGCCCAGAAGTTTGAAATGATTGTGAGCTATGATGACACCCCTGCACTTTCTCCAGCTGAGGCAACAGAGTGAGACCCTGTTTCAAAAAGAAAAAAAAAAAAAGTCATTTGGAACCTTTGCCCAAGTAATTCCAACTCTAGGAATGTATCCTAAGGAAATAATCCGATGTCCTCCCGATCATCCCCTCCTCAGCGTGGGGACAGCAGTGCGGGCATGTTTTGCACAGGCTGGAAGCCCTTGCTTAGCAAGTCCACACCAACCCACTGTGGAGAGCCCTCCTCCCCAGTCCTGGCCCTGTTCCCAAACTCCCAGAGAACCAGGGCCTTGGCTTCCTGGTTAGTGCATGAACATCACCATCTCTATTTGGACCGCCTTGCAGGGTTGCATGAGAAGTCAGAAAGAAACTCTTTTGAAAAGTGCCAGGCATCACACAAATCCATGCTGTGGTGTCTCGCGCCATCACGATTCCTTGAGGAGAAAAGAGGTGATTCGTAATATAAGCAGGATAACCAGAACAACCCATTCATGATCCAAACACTAAAAATAACACCCAGCAAAGCCAATCTACAGAGAATTGGAATCATATGACAGTCTGGAAAATGTGAACTGAAAGGAGGGCAGAAGGCATGGAAAAATCTGTTAATGGTACACGCTTTTGTTAGGAAATGATTCGATTTAAGAAAAGAAAAATCTTGTGCTTGCTGGTAGGAACTCCTGTGGAAGGCTGTCTTGCCTGCTGGACCTCACGCTGGTTAAGCACCAGCTTTGTGACCAGATGGACAGGGTTGCAATCTTGGCCCTGTTACTTCCTAGCTGGGTGACTGCTGAGAAAGGAGTCTCCAAGCCTTGGTTGCCACAGCTGTCAAATAGGGACTTTGGAGGGACATTGTGCAGATTAAATAAGGAAATAAATTAAAAGGGCCTTGTATGATTGTTTGTGGCAGATATATAATAAGTACTGGTTTTAAAATTATTAATACTACAGCACTTATTTCAAGCCAAAGTTTATTTGATAGCTTATGAGGGGTCTAGGACAAAAGAAGCTTGCCCTGGAAGAAGGGTCGGATGCCTCGTAGAGCCCCTTCAATGCTAAAAATTTATCATCCTAGGACCTAAGTCATCTTTGAAGGAGAAATGAACAGTGCATTTATATCCGTTATATTTTCAAGGGAAGGTCTTGGTTTTACCTGTTGTGTTTTTCAATTAAAGATGAGTAGAATCTGAACTTTTTAAAATTTCATCTCACCAACAGCTTCTCCCTGTTTCCAGTCCTCAGCCCGGCCCCTCCGTGGGAGAGCTAGCTTGCTCCTGCTGTGAGCACGGGGCTCGCTGACTCCGCCTTTTGCTTGTACTCATTGCAGTGCTAGGGCTTGCCTGACTCGGATCAGAAGAGGAACAGATCTGGAGTCTGTTCATCAACCGTGATCATCCAACGAGAAGCAAAGTCAGATAGCATTGAAGAAACAAATGGGCAAAGACTAGGTTCAGAATCCTGCCTGGTCTGTATCCTCAAACAGAAGTGGCTGCTACTTTGCCCTGCTGAGGTGGAGATGGAGCCAGGCCAGGCTTCAGGGCTCCTGGCACTTGGCACCTTCCCGAGCCCAGTTTATATCATGAAAACAGCCCCTGGCCAGCCCTGAGTAAATGCACAGCTCATTCTTCACACAGTGGAAGTAGTAATGTCCTAACTCCTACCTGGTCCTCACACCAGTAATATCCTAACTTATTGCCTGGGGGCCTGGGTGACCTGGACTTCCACCCCTCTACCCCTTACTCCATTTCAGGCTACCCCCTTCCCACCCCACATCCCTACCCTCTTCTTCCACTGAACGTCTTTCTGCTCGTGGGATACACCCTGCTCTCTCTCTCACCTCAGCAGCAAGTCTTTGAACTTGCAAGTCTCTGCTGGAATAAGATTCCTTTTCTTAGTTCAGGTCTCGGCTCACGTCATCCGTCATCCTTTAGAGGCTTTCCTTGACCATCCAGTTTGAAGAAAGCATCATGTCCCTATCACATTATCTTGCTACCTCTATAGCACAGATCACCCTTTGAAATACTCAACTATTCACATGTTTGTTATTTGTTTTCTCCACTGAAATACAAGCTTCCAAAGAAAGAGGACCTGCCTGGCTTCCTGGCTATAGTGGCAGCTGCTGCTAGAACAGGGGAGATGCTCAGGAAAGACAGAATGATTCCCCCACGAAGTGCTTTGGTGCAGAATCGCTCCACTTAATGGATCTTGTGTCCTTTTTCCTTCCTCGACTCTTTGGTGATAAAAGTGTTGGAGTGTCATGATGTAGCTTGAATGAGCGCCCTGGGATTTCTATAGGACTCGTCTGAAAGGCTATATTGCCAAGAGCAGGAATGGAGCTCTGAGGGTGCAGCAGAAGCAGCACCGTGGTTTTAGGAAGATCTATTATAGAAGCCCCTGGCCCTGAGCCTGCTCTGCTTCTGTCCAGCTGCCTGGCCTTGCGTGAGTGACAGAAATGGTATGTGGGTTTTAAATAGAAGGTAGGCCTGTGCCAGACAACTTCTGGCCCCCAAATCCTGTTTTAGTCTCTCCAGTCTTTACTTCAGGAAAAGTAGAGTTGAGTGTCTGGACCTGTCATTCTGAGGTCTGGATCCTGGAGTGATGACTTGCTGGGGTTCTCGCAGTGCAGTGGGCATCAGAATCTTCTGGAGGCCTGATAAACAGATCCTTGGGCTCCACTGCCAGAGTTTCTGATTCTGCAGATCTGGGCCAGGGACTAAGAATCCACAGTGCTAACCTGTTCCCAGGTGCTGTGATGCTGCTGGCGCAGGGAATATGCCGTGGGACCACGCCCAGGGACCGAGGGGTGAGGACCACTGCTGGGCTATGAGGCGCCCGGCAGTGGTGGTCAGCACCACTTAGGCTACGCAGCGCTTTACCCACCGCAAACCGGGCTTCAGATGCATTATCTTATTTGCTCCTCGCAACCCTGAGAAGGGGACATTATCAACCCTGATCTGCGGGTGAGGAGACTGACGTTCACGGTGTCGCACAGACAAGTGTCTGCCTGCAACACCACAGAACCAGGTGGCCCTCCCTGAACATCTAAGAGGTCACCACATCCTGTGCCCCTGGAGTCCCCCTTGCTATGGTGTGAATGGCCGTGGGCACCTCCTTGAGGGGTCTCCTTACCTAGCTTCTCCCTCTTCCTCCAAATAGCAGATGGCGCAGAGGTTGAGAGTGCAGGTTTTCCAGTTCAGGAAAGGAGTTGGACTTTCTGCTCTGCTACTCACTACCTGTGTGATCTCAAACAAGCTACTTAACCTTTCTAAGCCACAGTTTTCCTACTTATACAATGGGATAACAGGGGTTAGAGAGATACAAAGATTAAATAAGAAGAATGCAGAAAACGAGCTTAGCATTGCTTTCACACCAAAACAACAAAAGCAATGCAGTTAAAAAGTGAAGGCAACAAGGTGACTTTTCTAAAACATTGATTTGACCATAGCACTTCATAGTTTACGAAGTAGTTTTTTTCATTTATTTTCTCATTTGATAGTTACAACAACCCAACTTAAAATTTCACTTAGGGTCAGGTGTGGTGGCTTACACCTGTAAGCCTGTAGGATTACACCTGTAATCCTAGCACTTTGGGAGGCCAAGGCCGAGGTGGCAGGATTGCTTGAGGCCAGGAGTTTGAGACCAGCCTGAGCAACACAGTGAGACCCCATCTTTACAAAATATAATAAAATTAGCCATGCGTGGTGGCGCGCACCTGTAGTTCCAGCTACTTAAGGAGGCTAAGGCAGGAGGATCACTTGAGCCCGGGAGGGAGTTAGAGGTTGCTATGAGCTATAATGACACCACTGCACTGCAGCCAGAGAAACAGAGCAAGACAGGCTCAAAATAAATAAATAAATGAATAAAATAAAAATCCCATTTAAGCCTCCCCACCCCCTTGCCTACAGGATCAAGTCCAAGATTCGTAGCGAGGCATCAAAAACTCTCTGAGATCATAGCCCCTGCCTCCACCTCCAATTTCCCTCTGACTGCAGCTTTCCTCCTGGTGTTCCCAGCATGATTGTTGGTGCTTGACAGGCCCTGATATTTGTCCAGGCAGTAGACGGGATTCTGTGCTGCTACCATGCTGCGCTCTTTCCTCCTTCCTTGCCCTTCCTTTCCCTTTGTATACATTTAATTCCTCCTACCCCTTTCCCAAGGCAGCCCAAGTGTACATGCTCTATAATGACTCCTGTGTTTTATTTATCCAATAAATATTTACGGGCCACTTCTTTGTGCCTGGAACTGCACAAGGTGCTAGGGCCACAGTGGTGAACACAGTACAACCTGTCTGAAGTAGAAGTTCTGCAGCAGTCAGAGCCTCGGTTTATGGCAGTACTTAGCACACTGGGCTATAGTGGCCGGGTCAGTTTAACCTTCAGTCCCCCTGCCAGACCACAGACAAGCTCTGTGAGCAGACAGCATAGCTTATTCATTTCTGTGCTTTGCTCAGTGACTGTGCGATTAATATTTGTTAAATCAAGTCCAACAACCTATTTATGCATTTTGTTTGTTATGCGGTTTCACTTATCTGGTTAAATCTGACATAGTTATTTCTTTAACATTTTTTTTTTTCATTTTAAAAAAATTTAAAAAAATGTATTAGTATTTTCTTACTTTAATTTTTATTGTCCTTTTTCACTACTCCTACTGCAGCTAATACAGCTATTTCTGACTTTCCTGGTATTATATTCTTATGGAGATACATGTAAAATGAAATATACTTATTCAGAATAACTGCAGATTCAAAAATAACTACCCACTCTGCAGGCTATTCACCCTGTGAGAGCTCATTCAGTGTAGTTCCTGAATAATCCCCTTAAAAAGATGCCAAACGTGCTCTCAAGACCCCTCTTGGTTTCCTCATGTACCAAAGAGTGCTTTGCATGTTAAAAGCAAAACATTGTACTGATACCTACTCTTCTTTCTCATTAAATATCCAGCAACCTCAAATACAATTTTACACTACTGTATAACTACCTACCTTTCATCAACTTGCCAATATGTTTACTCTTAATGAAAATTAGAACAGCAATTCCTTGTTTGCTCAGCACTATTAGCTGTTCCTTATTAAGCAAACTCTTTAGATCATTGTAACTCCCTTAGAATGCCTGTTTCTTATTAACAACTCCCCCCTCAATTGTACATATTCCTCCTTAATCATTTAAAAATAATAGTCTAAACTATCCAGGAAGTCTGAGGCACTTGCTAAACACCACCTGTCACATTGGACTGTAACAATGGTTATCTTCCACCATCACTAGCGTTGTACCACTGATCTCAGTCATCTTTTTATTGCTCTCTTTGAGTTATTAATTCTCTTTGTTTCCACTGCTCCTTGCTCGTAGGCTGTGCTTATAATTTGCTGTTTTACTGCACACAGACTTTCCCCCAAGAGATAAAGGGCAAGACATATGTTTGATAGACTATATGGACAAATAGAACTTTGTCACTTATGAGCAAGTTTAACGTTCAGTTAAAGATGGCCAAGAGTATCGGGAGTCTGACCTCTGAAAAAGTGAGGCCGAGGAATCTTTATCTTTTTCTCTACAAACAATAAATAATAATTGAGTATGCAAAGAGTATTTCCGGAAGTATGTGTTTGAGAGTGTGTTTCGCTCACTCCTTTTACGTAACGCTCTCTAAATAGTTCCTTTCAGATTTCCTAGTGCATTAGTGTGGGCTTAACTGCATGAACACAGACCCTGCAGATTCAGTGGCTTAGAAACAAAGGCATTTTATAAGTTTATTTCCCTCTTATGTATAGTAAAGCTGAGTCTCCAAGCCGACCGGCAACTCTGCTCTGCAGAGGCATTCAGGGACCCAGGTTCCTTCTCTGTCGTGGGTCTGCCACCCTCTGGACACTGTACACTTATCTGTATATTTGGGGCAAGGTCGTGACGCGCTCTGGGTTCCAGCTGGTGGGAAGGGGATAGGTGAAGAGGCCCCACCCACTGCCTTAAGTGTTCTGGCCCGATGATGGCATCCCTTGGGGATAATCACCATTTGGCCACACTTAACGGCAAGAGGGGCTGGGAAACACAGTCCCCAACAGGCACCTACGTGCCCAGCTACAGCTCTACGCTTAGGGAACAGAAGAACAGATTCTGGAGGACAACTAGCAGTCTTTAGTAAAAAGATATTTTCTTATTTCTATTTCATAGAAGCACTATAAAACTGCTATAAAACTATCTTTTAAGAAAATCCATTGGGAAAAAAATCAGATTTACATAAAAATGCTGAAGAATCATGTTTTAGAACTGAAATAAGTCTGAGAAATCATTTGGACACTGGACACCTGTGAGCAGCAGATGTTGTTTCATTGACTTGTTACTATCAGTCTTCCACATTACTATCAGTCTTCCACAGAGGACCAGGGACTTCACCCTGTTCATGGCCAATCCCACCATTTACGACAGTCCCTGACACAGACATGATTAACAAATCCTTGTTGAAAAAACAGGTGCAATTGAAATATATCAAAATGTAGTGATTTGAAATTATTTTGTGACTTTATCTCCTCTGGCAAGTTAGCAGGAGTGGTAGGATATATTTTACCAATCTAATTAGAGTAAGTTTCTTTCATGTTTATGTACAATAAATATAAAGTTTAAACGCAGGACAAAGTCCACAAGGAAGTCCGGACAAGCTCACGAATGATGCTGGGTTTTTATTCTTCTATTCCAAAGGAAAAGCTAATAAGGGTCTGACCTGTGTTGTGTTCTAACTGGATTTTTTAAAAACCAAAGCACTATCTTAAACTTAACTCCCAGATGTGAAAAGCATATTATGTGACATTCAAAACAGCTGTAAAATGCAAATACCTTCATTTGCTGAGAGATATTAAATGGTCTATGATCAAGACCCAGTCTATTTTTTTCAAAGACATTTTGCCACCATTAAGACCAAAAGAATAATTCAAATTAAGATAGTTCTATCACTTGTAAATTAGAAATAAATTCTCATTATAGAGTGGGAAATCCACTCTACTAAATATAATAGTAAACATTATTGAAATAAATTCAGTGACCTTTTTAAAAAAGATTACAAAATTGAATTTATTGAGTTCCACACAAGATGCACTTATAAAATTAGTATTGAATGCCATTATAACAGGAGAAATGAACATTGTCCCAAACTCCCAACAGCATCTGCAAAGGAAATGAAAATCTCCCCCAAAATGACAGCACAGTAACAGAATAATTCAAGCAGAATTGAAAGAGAGATACCCAAACCATGTTCTTGCTCTGATCAAGGGCTATGTTTGGCAAAGCTTTCCCCAAACTATTGCCATTCACTGTGGGCACTGTTCCTTTTGTTGGTGAAAAGGAGATGGAAAAAAGAATAATCATTCTAAAATGGGGCTCCATTGAAACACACACAAAGCAATTAAAAGTCTCCTCATTTATAACTTAAAATACTTCCTGGTTTCACAAAGGCATGTCTGTACAATTTCCTCCACATCAATCTTCAGATTTCTTTAATTAATGCAAAACATTAAAATTCACTTTTGTATTTCAAATGAACAGCCAAAGCATTAAAGCTTGCTTTATGTTTCACCCAGAAAACAGACAAATCACCTAGAATTTGCCTACTGCATATATATATATATATATAT